>VXBT01010380.1:1429844-1629304 GCA_013400235.1 Oriolus oriolus
AAAAAAAAAAAACCAAACCTAAACCAAGCCAACCAGATCTATTTCTATTTTATGAAATACAATTTAGTCAAAACAAGTAATCTATATAAAATAAGAAATTCTCAAGAATGTGTTTTAAAATTCAATATAGTACACTTATTTTAAATAAACAAACATCTTCACCCATTGTCCTACGAAGGCACTGGGTGGAATATTACCATCATCATTACTTGAAAAAAAATATTTTTAACAGATCATCTCTTTCTCCTTTATTAACAGTCCACACCTTTGCAAAGAATTCATGTATGAGAGCAGTGAAACAAATCTTAACATTTTATGAGGCACTCTGGGTCTCAGCAGCTAGTCATGCAGAAGACCTGATCCTGTAAATCCCAACCATGTGAATGTCCATTCCAAATTACATTACTTCAGTAAGACTCAGTAGAAATGTTCCTAGCAGTTTAGATCTCACTGTCTTAAGAATGAGAGTCTCTGCAGGTGTTTCACTGAGTCGTGACTAAACCAGCATAAGGGTAACGCTTCAAAATGTAGGTCTAATTTCATTGAAATCGAAAAGCTAGAATTTTGTTAAGATGTAAGCAAAGTTAAGTATTGTTTCTGGCATTTTCATGGAATTAAATTGCATTTGCTACTACCTATCTACAAACCCAAAAAACAAAGCTGGGTTGGACTCTAGCAGACTACAAACACCACAAGAGATGTTAAGAGGGGTATTGACAGACACATTCCTGACACAAACAAGGACACTGTTTATTCACTTACAGCCCACAGACGGATTTTTCTGTAGAAAATAGATATTGTTGTGATAAGAAAACCTCTTCTTGTGACAGGCTGAGTTTTAATATAACAAAGAAAACATATTTTCAACAAAAGCAATTTTTTCTAAAAGAAAGCCCTCATGCCTGACTGCTGAATTTAATTAGTTAGAAGATAGTCACTGTAAGTTTTAGAATACGGTAATAAAAAACTAAGCAGTGACTTTCCGTGCTGTCATTTTCATTTAAAACTTTCATGTTGGCTTTTTTTCAATCAAGATCCTATAACCTAAAGAATTATTAGTGGCCGAAACATCTTTTAAAATCTAGTATCTACTTATTCTTAGCTTTTCTTATTTTCCTTTTGTTAACTAATACAATTATCACACTGATAAAAAATTAAATACCTTAAATGAATACATAAAAACAACTTTCGCAATCATTAAGAAATTAATTGGTCTGTCAAATTTTAACATTAAAAGCAGAAATACCCCTACAGTCAAAGACCCTTTAAAAAGCTCACAGATTAATACGGACCACTACATATGCACGGGGGACTAAAGTGTTTTGAATGAAAACTTCATAAAGGAGAAATAGATAATAAGTAAGTATTCCTTGGTTTTGCCACACATACTCAAAAGAAAACAAACAAATAAAACCAATAATTTTTTACATGTCTGTTTTCATAAAGGCCACATCACTTTGAAGGAATACTTCACTCCCTGATCTCACTGAATTCCTTTGTTTGCCTGTCTGACTAACCTAATGCCACCCTACAAAAAAACAATCCTGTATATCCTGTCTCAGCATCGCCCTTCTTGCCTTAATTATTCCAAAGCAGAAAATCTAGCAGACCTTATTCTCTCTCTTTCTTTTCTCTATAAAGCAACTACATCTTCCCCTCTCTATTTCCCACTGGAAAGGAGCAGGAGCAAGACTTCAACTCCCTTTATAATTGCTTAAACTGTTAACCTGTGTGACAACATAATCTGTGACTCCACGGCTGACCCAGTGACAAAATTTCATTTTTACAATTGTCCTGTTTGCTCTTGTAACTAAAAAAAATAAAATCTATATTACAGTGACATAAAGGGAAGTAGCTCAGCTTCCTTAGCATGTCTATTATCATTTGGGATAAGAAAGAAAGCTTGAGTGGATGCCTCCTGGGGAGGCAGGAAAATGTTATCAGCCTGTGGCTGCATCCCCCCTGTTGCCAGGAAGGCTAACAGGACATTAAGACCTTCCCATACGAAAGAAACTTATGAAAACTGAGTAAAATTTTGTTGCCTTTTGGACAAGAGAATTTGGAGGCAGGTAAATCTCTCTAACCGTGGCCAAACTGACTTCATCTTTAGGTGATAGAGGCCACTATTTTACCCATGCCTCAGAAAACATTATCACAAGAAATTAATGTAATCTCTGACTGAAGATGAATGCTTGCTCCTCTTTCTGCCATTCACCTGATGCTGAGACTAGAGCAAACTCCACGTCACAGTTCATCTGCTCACCAGAACTGGGAGGTACCCCTCTGTGTTCTCTCCACATCTCTTTGATAGAAAGAACTGGAAACAAAACGACCAGCACAAACGTGGGACAAAAAAATCATCCAAACCAAGTGATATTTTTTAAATATCAAAAAAAAATTAACTCCTATATCACTGATTCTCCAGCTGAATGCAAAAATTCCATCATGCTCAGAATTAGCAGCTAAGATAAATGAATTTTAGTATATTCAATGTTTCCATTACATTCCCAGCTCCTATTACTGATAGGTTGCATAGCTATTTCAGTTTCACCCGAAGGAGAAGGCTTGTAGCCCACAGAGATATGTAGGTCTCAATAAAACCCTTCTTCCCACCCTCTTACCCTCCCCCGCTTTAAATCTCATTATTTCAATTGCTTGAAGGCTGGCTTCAGGTTTCTTAATACTCACATTATGACAACTTTTCAGTGAAACAATTATTTTGCCTCCAAATGCACCACAAAACAATATTATTGTCCTGGGACAACCAAGAACTCTGCCTGGTAGAAATAAAGCGACTGTCACAGAAGTCACTGAAACATTTCTCACCTCAAAGACAAAAACGTGGGAGGAAGGGTTTACCTAACACACAATCTGGGAAGTTTTCCAAAATCTTTATTTAAGAAGTGTTTAGTCTGACACAGTTCCCTCCAAAGCCCTGGAGAGATGCTAGAAATATCCACGTGAGGATAATGCATGAATGAAAGAGACGTACTAAAATCCTGTTCCAAACTATGGTTCATGTCACTTTGTTTCAACGCAGATCTGCACTGTAACCACTGAGACTCCGACCCAGCTCACTGCACTGCTGTCTTCCTCAGCACATTCCTGCTGGATGACACTTTACATGAACATGTGTGAAATTCGTACCAGAAGACTCATCTGTCACCCATCTCTCTCGTACACCCAGGACTGTCGTGCATTTTCTTCTGATCTTCTTCTTTAAAAAAAAAATAAAGCGCTGCTGATGACAGCACACTAGATGAGAGGGATATTTGATCTGATTTAATATGGCAATTGCTTGCTCAGCTATTTTATTAATTCAGACCATTAGCAATAACTGTAACCAGTTACTGGAAATCATTTGTTGCCTGAAATTTGCAACCAAGGAGTTGCAGCCCTGCTACTGATCCATCAGCTCTGTCCCAGCTGTAGTCCAGAAAAGCTTTTCTCTTTAAAATACCAAACAAACAAAGCATCTCCACACAAACAAACGAATAAACAGAAAAAAAGCTCCTCCACCTCCTGACTCTTTCCAGTTTTTCTCTGCATCCAGCTGCGCCACAGCATGTCCCGCCCAGCCTGACAGCAATCAGGATCACACCTCCTCTGCAGCACTCCATGTTTCATTGCAATTTCCTTCTGGATCAATCTTTTGACTGCAACTCCTGGCTCACCCTAGAAGTTCTCAGGATCAATCCAGCCATTACCATCCAATACATAAATCAAGCTTTCCATACTTTTGCAGGAACTTCTTCAGACCTCCATATAAGTCAGGTGCGCTTTGCATGACTCGCTCAGACATACCAACTTCCCCTTATTATAAATTCAGTTCCGAGCACAATCACGTTGCCCAGGTATGCTGCTCCTGCATTGTGAAAGCAAACAATACGAGTGGAAGGAGTGGTTCCACCAACAGCCCAATTCCTAAATTTAGTGCCCCTGTCTCTTTTCAGTCACAGCTTTTTGAGGGCAAGCTGTGCTATCTCACAGTGATTCTTCACTCACACACCCCTCCACCGTGCACAGAGAATCCTGACAGTGCTGAGCCCAGGCAGTCACTGAGCTCTCCAGGAGTGCTCTGGGGCTACTTTATTCACAGGTTCAAGAGGTAAAGAAGTCTGCCCTGTGGATCTTGCCCCTAAGGAAAACTAGTGGAGGCAGCAGGTCTGGAGAAGCATAAGAAATATTGATGTCTTGAACCAGTAATCGTGAAAGGGAAGAGTAACAGGCTCCTTATGTTCTCTCTTCCCCAACACAGAGTTGTGGTATCACATCCAACCCAATCCAAACTTGATATTTTATCTTCAGCAAGGTAGAGCTCTTTCCTCCTCGTATCCACTCTATACTGCATATCCATTTACTTTACAGAGTATTTACCTTGCAAACCAAATCTCAAAAAGAGCAAGTCACTGAGAAATTACAAAATATCCTTCCTTATATAAATAATCCCTTTCTATTTTAAACCTTCGCATGGCTTTCAGCAAACTTAAAGTACAGAACTAAGCAGACAGGTTCAGTAGTGAGTGGGATGAAACTGAACAACAGTGCATCCTCTTGTCCCAGGGCCCTGTTTGTATGTTTTTATTGTTCATCACTACAACTTCTGCTTATTTTTTAACATATTATTTTACTTTTTTTTCTTAAGAAAGTAGAATTCTACAGAAATGAACTTCCTACTCTACTATTTCTTTAAAAAATGAAATTTACAGAAGTTTAAAACCACACATGTAATCAGGTAAATCTAAATCTCCTCTCAAAATGTCATCTCTTTCAAAATGTTTAAATGCTAAAATATTGGTTCTGCATATGTAGCAAACAGACTAAAAGAGAAAGACATGTCAGCAATCTGCCTGTTACCCAACTTGACAACTGTGTTTCTCACTCAGAATAACCAGTCTCTCAGAAGAGTAATGTATATCACAGATTCTCTCAGTTTTCAGTAGTACACTATCTCAATTTCTCCAGGGAAATTATCTTTGAACAACATATCACTCTGCCCTTGGAACCATCAAACTGACATTTGACAAAACTGTGGACGGCTTGCAGGTTAAATTTAAAACTCTGCTGAACCTTCCCCTGCACATCTCACTGAGCTCTGGCCTCCCACGGAAACAATTAGGACAGCCAACATCAGAGCTGGTGGGAAACTTTCTAGCACTGGTCAGGACAATGCACATGGAAAAAATATTCCATCTCCTTCTTATCTGCAGGTAGAGAAGTTTGGGGAGTATACAACCTGCTGTAACCTAAAGGTGGGGGGATGTCACTGCACTGATGGCTGTGCTCAGAATATTTTTTATCTTGTACAGGCAGGTGCACATGGGGGGATTGTGCCAGTGTATTTGATTTTCTTGTTTCTCATCAGTATCGATAGCCCACCATGTCATAAAACAGATGCAGCATTTTTCTAACCATAATAACCTCAGAGAAGTATGGATGACTAAAATGACAGCTAAGAACACACTGATCAGCAGAAATTACGGAAATTAATAGATCTGTTTCTTAAATTAAGTTTTGACCTTAATGAAGATTCAAGCTGAGAAAACTTAACACTTCACTGAATTCTCACAATAAATTCTAATCATACTCTACAACTTATCTGGGACTCTAGGAATGGAAGTTGGCAGGGTTATGAGGACAGTTTGCTTCAACAAGGTCAGCTGGTTTTTTAGGTCAGTAAAACCTAACAGAAATTGCACCTCCAACTGCTGAACAAACGTTTCTGCACACAAATCACCAAATTCCAGTGAAATCAACCATAATGACAACCACATAGCATAATACCTTTCTTTAGGCTCTCTCAGGCCAGAGAGATTTTCAATCAATGTTGAGTATGCTCTGATAGAAATGCGAAGTGGTCACACTCAGACAACAATTTCATCATAGCCAACTCCAGAATAAATGCATTTAATTACTTTCTGGAAGAAAAAAATATTCTGAAAATAAATTGTTGAAGTATTTTCAAAATCTAGGTGTAACAACTATCCCTTCAAGCACATAGACGGTAAATTTAGAGTTCATCCAATTCATTACCACAATCGGTAAGCTTCAAATTTCAGAAACAAAATTTTTCAGCTGGAATGTAACTTGTGATTGTGAAGTGCACTACACATCAGGAAAAAAAGTCTTGTCAATCTTTTTGCAATGAGCCATCTTTAGCTGTGCAGTTCGAAGACATCCCTGTCGGAAACTTCTCTGACATGTCTGACCGGGGAAATGTGAACTGGGCTTGGTTTTTAGGCTGAGATCAAAACTTTCCCAAGTTCTCCCAAGCTCGGCTTCTATATGAATAGAGAACAATGCTGTGCAAAAAGTACACTTGGACAGAAAAATTATGAACGCTTCAGAACTGAACGTATTATAAAGGCAGATTGAACACTTGTCATGATTCTAGTCAAATGTGCTGCATGGCAACCTGGAACCATATCTGCAAATGTAACACTTGTAACACTACCTGCGAAGTCTACCCTCCTTTAACTCCAGTCTCACTGATCTATGAACAAACACTTTTGCACTGATAATGGTGAACCTCTCATCCAAACCATATGCAGTAACTAGTTTCTCAAACACCAAGAAGATGTTTTAAGACTTTGCTAACTTACAATTTACAGCCACTCATAAGCATAAGAAAGAAAATTAACATCGAGGCCTACTAAGAAAAAAAACATCAACTAGATCAATTTTTACTTCCAACAAGCACCACAAGACATGTAATACTTGAAAAGTTTACTCAGAAACAGTGTGCAAAGACAAATACCAGCTAAACTAATCTACAGCCTGGAAGAATTTAAAACACGAGCCTGACTAGATGAGGTTATATACAAACACAGCATAAAAAACACATACAGACAACTCCTTCACAGTTACGTGCTGGTCCAGAACCTGGCCAGCAAAAACAGCTGAAAGTTTCGGAACCACTGCAACTCCTCATATTCTGTTTGTAAAAGGGGCAATGGCAAAGTACTAAAAATAAGTCTCTGATCTTAGGTATAAATCTCTCTGTATACAATTGTCACAGTTCATTACCTGCTGGGTTGGGTTATCTACCAAAAAATTATTCCCAATGTTGAACTCCCTAAACAAAGATAACATAAGCAAAACTGAAAGAAGAAAAAAATCTTCACACAAAACAACATATGAATTGAATATGTTGTTAATAAACATTTTTTTCTTACAGGCTTTCAAGAAAAAGATTCATTTACTGTAAAGTTTCTGGTCTAGAAATGAAATGACCAAAAACTTCACAACAGGGACAAGCAGAATAAAAACAACAAAATACAAACAGAAGTTAATAATGTGGAATCAAAACAGCCAAATAAATGAAGCATCAATGAAAACCTTCATTGTGGAAGGAGCATTAAGTAGGAGAGCAGAAAATACTGACCTGGAAGTCAAGCTGGTTGGAGTAGGGATGAAAGCAGCAGTTTGGAGAAAAACAGATAGGGAGGAAGACAGCAAAAGAGAATAAAGGGAGGAACACATTAGTTCTTTAAAAATATAACAAGCAGATGTTATATTAGCAGATTATTAAAAAAAAAAAAAAGAAAAAAAACAAGGAAGGAAAGGGAAGGGAAAGCAACAATTAAAATAAAATTTCTGCAGAGCTATATCCTTGCTGCGCACTGAAGAAAACAAATTTTAAAGTAAAAGGGCATCTTGTCTTTGGTGGATGGCAGAAAGACATCCATATTTATAACCATCCAAATTCATATACACACCAAATAGAACAAATACATTGGATGAATACTGATAGCATTTGCTGCCACACAAAAATCTCATCATGTGCCACAAAGCCTTTCATTTAAACTGTCATAGGTTTGGTGACCCTCATTCATCAAGTCTTCCAATGGAAGTCAAAGCAGCTAAACAATTTGGCAACTTGTTCAAAGATATTTAAAAGTTCACAAAGCACTGTACCTCATAATCAAAGATGAAGATCTGACACCCCACCCTGGAAATGCAGCCCCTTCCAATGCTGACAGCAAATTTTTAACTCAGTATGAAGAAGAGAATTAGTACTTCAGCACTGAAAATACTCTAATTTTGGTAACTTTATTTGTTAAAAAAATACTTAACACGCCCTTTGCAAATAAGTAAGGCCAAAACAATGCCCACCCAGCTAGACTAGTCCTTAAACCTGTCCCTGACACACAGCCTTTTGTGCACTTAGGAAAAGGAGCATATTTAACAGCCATAAAAGTACTTTTTTTAAAACGCAATTATTCCATATGCTTATGTTTTGTCTCTTGTGCAATGCCTTGTCAGTGCTGTGTGGACTTACCTTCACAAGAATTCAAATCCAAATCAACTCAGAATGAATTAACTGTAGTCTGAGTACCCCGAGAGCTTGAATACACATCTGTAGTGTTATATACCCACTGCGTATGAGAAGTAGATAACAAAAAAAAAAGAAACTTCTTCTTTAAGAACGAACAGGTTTGTCTCATAGCTAGCATAATATTTTTAAATGGACTTTTATATTGTTGCAATCTTCACTGAGAAGCTACACTTAGCCAAGCAAATGATCGAGTATCTCCCCTACCACTGGAGAAATGTGGAGCCAAGATTTTGCAATCTTCACCATGTTGTCATCACTTTCTTTCTCTTTTCAGTCTAAATTTACCAGTGGATAATTTATATTGTATTATCTGCCACCACTCTTTTACTGAAATCACTCTTCTTTCCCTGCAGTGTTTACCCCTTTCCATAATTACACAGAACAAGCATCCCTACAGAGCTGTTGTTCTGCCAGGGAAATAAACCACTGTTGCTCAGACTCCTCCTGTGTCATGAGCACTTCGTTCCTTCTTACCAGCCCTCTCTGCACCTGTTGCCAGTTTTAATTCAACTTCCTGGAATATGACTGATGAGAAGTACCCAGCAGTGTTCCACATAGAGCCTTGCTGACATTAATACCTTCCTATCCTCACTGCAGATATTTATTCTGACATATCAGGATTCACTCCTCATTATTTAGATCACTGCTTCATTATTTAGATGGCTCATAATGACACAGCCATAAGCATATTCACCCAATCTTTCTTTTCCTAAACTGTATCAAGGATTATCCTTAGTTTAAAATCAGGCAGCCTGACTGGTCCAAACTTCACAAACATGCATTTTATGCTATTGCATTTCACTGCATTTCGTGATTCAAACTCTCTATCACATTTCGTAAATATACCTTTCATTATAACCCCATTAATAAAAGCTTTAAACAATATACTCCTTCAATCCCGACAGCTCCATTTCAGATGCAGCTCCCTCTCTTTGGTGAGGCCCTTGGCATTAAAACTGGAGGTGATCGCCACCTTATTCTATTTCATTTACATTATTAAAAAAAACCCACAAAAATAAAAACCAAAAAACTCAGAACCACATTTTCTTCATCAAGAAAACCAAAGAAAAACAGCAAGCTGAGTTTAACAAAAGCACATTATACATTAAATGTAATATCTTGCATTTAATTTTAAACTTTTTAAATTATAAACAGATAAATTGTGAAAATTGTAATAAAAGTTATGAAATAGCTTTAGTACAGCAGAAGGAGTAGGTTCTCCTGAGTAGTAATAAGAAACTGTAAAATACAAAATTAATATAGAGAGAGTAATTTAAGAAACAGATCAATGTGATTTTATATATGAGCAATAATATTAATCTGAAGTGATGATGCTCAGGAGTGTGATCATTCCTGAGCCAAGAAAATCACATTAAAACCAAAAGAATTACCATTCATATGAAGACTTCTTCATAATTATTAATAATGTTCATCTGCCAAGTAGCACACACTTATAAATTTAACTGCCCATATCTCAAAGCAGATGTTTGTACCCCTGAGTATTTGACTCTTTCTGTGTCAATACTTTCTGATTAGTAGCACATTAGTATTCATCATCTTGTTTAAATTTCTGTTTGAATTTTTAAATGATAACTTGATTACATTTTTACTTTTCAAACTTATTTATACAAGCACACCTCATTATGTTGATGAATTTATATGTGAATATAATAAATACTGTGGGAATACCACAGCTTGCAATAGTCTAGATTATCACTTCCTCAGAAATTTATGCTTATATATTTTGAGAATTTATGTTGTTGCAATTCTCTTGCAATGCAAAGATGTTGGCATAGCAGTAAACATGGATTCCAGCAAGCTATGAATAATAAATGCATTTTAACATCACATTCATTTTCCTAGAAGACCCCAGAGATGCCCTTGCATCTGAAGTTTGAGGAAATGTCAAATATATGCTAAAGGTCCATAGCAAAGTTTAATTACTCCATCACATTTTAAGTACAGTACATCTTCTTCAAAAATCTGTGTTCACTCAGCAGTACCACATTATTTTCTGAGAAGTTATTTCAGGGTCAACACTCTCATCAACAATAGCAGACTAGAAATTGGTGCTCCAAAGCTTCACTGCAAAGAGTATAACAAATTTGAAAAGAAAACTAATACAAAAATAGAAAATTCTCTCCATTCCATCACCCATTACAGGGTTCTCAGACAGTGAGAACAGACTATATGCTGACAGTGCTGCACCAATATCTCTGGATCCCTTAGGTCCTTGTATCTTTGTAATTGTTGTTTTGTAATCAATAATTTTCAATTCAAATAAATTTACTGGTCTCTATCAATTCTTTAGCTCTTTTTACATAAACTATTTAAATCAAATTAACGTTTCCAGGAATTTGAGATCACGAGCTTCATGATCATCTTTTAATTTTGTCATTTTAATACTCAAACATTCAACATACTTGTAATTGCTACCTAATAAAAGGCCTTAAGATTATCCTCTTGAACAAAAGAGTACTGTGCCTACTATTGAGTCTGGTGTCACAGAATAACTCAGGTTTTACAGTGCAAGGAGGGGATCAGTTGCTGTTCACACCTGGTGGTCACACCTGGAGTTGCTGCGTTACAAGCCTGGGTCTGTAACTGCCCCTACAGCCCCTGCACCACTGCATGGAAAAGGCAACACTTTCTCAGCCACACAAAACCTCTAACCGTGGTACCTTCTCCAATATGCTGCTCTGGGATTTTGGAGAGTGCAGGCAGAACTCACAGGCATGGTGCACACAGTGACCACTCTTGGTTACTCGCTTCCTCTGAGACCTCCTTCACACATTAAAATAGGTGCAAACACTTGAGTATTCTAAACTCCAATGTGGTGAGAGACAATTGCCAATTGAAGTTGTCCTTATGTAAATAATCAGTTCTATCTTAAATAAAAATCTTCTCTCGCTTTGAAGTTGAGGTCTCCATTCTCACGACGCTTAACCATTACTAAACTTCACCAAACATCTGCAAAGAATAACAAGTTTTGGCAGCCCGTAGCTGCGAAGCTACCCTCAGTAAAAGGTGCTCTACACATCTTTCTTTCCATACTGGTTGATTTCTTCGCCCCAAGGTAACCCACACTTGTGACAGATGTTCCTCTCTTTCATGGTAATGCTCCCTAATGGGTGCTTTGTCTTGACGGCAACTATAGCAATGATCACAACAATGAGATCACTTAAACTTCTTTTTTGGAACCATGGAACAGTTTTCTTCTGACTTGATCACAATAAAGCAATTATATAAATTGTTTGAAAATATAGAATTCCTTCTTTCATTCAAGCAAGAGTGTCTAAGTAAGAGAAGGGAACAAAGAAAACAGATCAGTCAAATGAATAGCAGCACACCATATGGGAGAAGGTTCCAAGATCTATTTAATTACAAAGGGCATGAGACAAATCCCAAAACCCTCCTCTCTCCATTACGGAAAGCCTCTACAACCTTCCCAGAGACAAGACAATCACTGCCTGGCCAACATCAGAAAATATTTTTTGAAGCAGACAAAGACTACAGAACACTGGGAAATAGTTACAACTATTATTAAATACTCAGGAGACAGGTTAGAAATACTTACCGATACTTTTCAGGACCTCTGAGAACAAGTGATGATGTTCACACTTGATGAAACGTGTGGGGACAGGTCTGATTCACCAGTTACTAGAAAGACAGGCTTGTTCCCCAACAGAGTTTTCTGTGAGGGTTGTTGTGCCTGTAAATTGCACATGACTTTTCCTATATGTGCTTGTTTTATGAAGAGTATTAAAAAATGGAAATCTTAATTTTTTCCAGAGTCAGCAGACAGGAGATGCAGTTCTCAAGTAGCCCTTTTTTGTTCTCTTACAAGGCATAACAAATATTCTGTTAAAAAACATACTCTGCTCTTAACTTCTCTGTTCTGAAATGAAGATCAAGTAAGCAAAAATGCTACTCAGTGTAAGACAAATAATACAAAAATTACCTTTCTAACTCAGCAATTTTCTTATCTTTGTCATTCTTCTCATTCTCCACTTCCTTGAGTATTTCTAGAAGTCTGTCAACCTCAGCCTGAGCTTTGCCACATTCTTCTCTATAGTACGATGCCTCTTTGTCAAGCTGTTTCATTCTGTCTGCAAATTCTGGATTCATCCGTGCCTCCTCTTCAGCTTCATGAGCCTTCAGAATTAATATTTCAAAAAAGATAAGGATGACAATGACTTAAAGAGCTTTAAGAGTTTTACTTCTTCAGTCTCGGAGTTCAAGTTTTCATTAAAAAGGATTTTGGGTATTTCTGTCTGATGATGCTTTTCTACAGATGCAATAGAAAAAGAAATTAAAATATCTACATAGTCAAATTCCATCATCCTGAAAGGGGAGGGGATTTATTAAGGGGGTTTTAAATATTCAAGTAACCCCATTTTAAAGGTGTTTTTTCAAATTTAAAAAAAATCACTTCGTAATTCATTCAATTCACATTAAGCTCAGTGTATCTTGAATATATAGGCCATTTCTTAACAAATCATGTCCTGTTTCCCTATATATAAACACACACACTTCGTCCATGTATATAAATACACAGATACATATATACATATTGTATATATCTGTAGCACCAGATGCCTCAAATGCAGTTTGATACACAGATTTTAAAAGAAAGAAATTGTTTTTAATATAGCGGTGATTTTAAAAGATAAACCAATAAACTAAGAAGCTGCTTTCAGCAGACATCTTACCCAATAATCCTTTTCATCTTACCATTAATACTTAACCTGAAACATCAGAGGAACAAGCCCATTGGTGGAAACAGCACAAACCTGGCAAACACATGCATGGATGGGTGGCAGTTTCACAGACAAGAGAACGCAATGAAAACAACAACAGTGCAGAGCCCAGTCCAACTCCCATCAAACCTAATGGCAAAAACCCAATTAACTTCAATGGGAGCACGATCTGGCACCAAGTGCTTTAAACTGTTGGCTGGAATAATCACAGACAGATGGAAACAACAATGCACTGCAATGCTGAGCCTACCCCTTGCTTCCCATTATTCCTAATTGGCATCTTGAAAGAGCAGGCAAGGAAAAAACAAGTAGTTTAAGGCAGTGCACATTAAACATAGAAAATTCAGGTAACATACAGGATTTTTTACAGAAATTCATGATATTTAGAACTGAAGGTCCTCCAACTATCTTAGTACACAGAGAAGATGTGGACTTACTTATCCTTCTTAATTTCAGGGAATGGACAATGCAAGCAAGCAATGAAAGAAATGCAGATCAAAATGAAGCATGCATGTTTGGGAAAGAATTAATATAAACTACAGATACTAGAAGGTCCATATTCTTTGCAATGGTTAAAATTTTCTTTATAAATAAAGGACAAGTCTGAGTTTACTATAAATACAACAAAAATTGAAATTACCAGGGAAGAAACTGATGGGGTTTGCATGTAACATATCATTTAAGCATGAGGATAATAAGAAAAAGATAGCAGATTTGAAGTGTTATTTGTCCTACTCTGAGATTTTTATTCAGAAGAAATATTTTATTACCAAAAGAAGCCAAGGGAATGAGATGAGGAGCCTAATAAACCTACTGACCTTGCTCTTCAAAATTTCTGTTTTGATAATAATACATGCTCCAGTCCTGAATTCCAGTCCTGAATGCAGATGCAGAACTTTTTGAACCCAGAACTTGCTTCAAGGTAACATTCAAGGGGTACCTTGATTTTACTCTTTGGGTGAGATGCCAGCAACAGATTCCTTTTCAGCCTCATAAACTTCCTTAATAATAAACTTGGATTCATTTTATACCAGTTGTTAATTGTATCAAGAAATTTACTTTCAACTAGCTTTGTAATTTTTGAAGTCAATGTAATACCCAGACTCAAGGCCAATTATCTGAGAAAACACTTCGATTGTCCATCAGTGCTATTGTGACATTATACACTTTTTAACATTGTGTAATTTTGAAAGGAATAAAAATAATTCCATAGGTTGGAAAAGGTAAATTCACTCTAGAAAAAAAAATACAACCCAACTCTCACCTTCAAGAAATTATGAAACTTACACAAAAACATATTGTCCACTATTGTTCTTCAGATTTCTCCTCCTCTCCCAAGGGTAAATCCAGAATTTCACAGTTCCCCTCTGAAGGCTATTGCTCTTTCATATTGCAATGTGTCACCTTTCAGTCCCTTCCCTTTACTTTGGTACACAATTAACTCATTTACCAGCCTTGCTTCCATCATTTCACAGAGAGGAAAAATACCCACCTTCCTTCCTCTAACCAGTCTTCACTTTAGCAAAAAGGAGCTCTCAGCTTCAGCCCGAACTTTTTTCCCCCACGCACCTCTACCCTTGTCTTAACCCAGGACAAGAAGCAATGCAGATGAGAGAGAGAAGCCTGTCTTCTTTCTTTATGTTTTATTGCCACATTAGACTTTCTACAAGGAAAATGCATAACTGGGCAAGAACATGATAGCATCACCAATGTAGAGGTGCCAAATGTTCTACCACCAGGGAGTATTCCTGTCACACAGCAGCTCAGAAATGTACTGAACAAATTACCTACTGCACAGCTGATAAGTAAATCATCACCTGAAATAACAGATATATTCTTCAGCTTAGCCCTTTAAATCTTTGCTGAACAGCACGCTAAGGAAAGCAACATTAAGTTGCAAAATTATTTTCAGTTCTTGTGTTTTCTGTAGTACTCATGCTATTCCATATTTGTGGGATGTGGTTTTGGAACATTCTGCAGCACAAACTGGGTCACTGCATTTCCCCAGCATGAAGTGGAACCTATGATTAAATCCAGTGTGATTAAGTGTCCAACCTGTGCAGGGTTTTGAGGTGCAGCACAGTTATCCACAATGGCACATATAAATCAATGTAAGCATTCAGTTACTACAAGGTTATTTTCATTAAAAAAAAAAAAAAGCCACCAGTATTGCAAACCACCAATTTAGCCGATTGCCTCTACTTTTCAAAGCACTTATACAATCTTTTTTGGACTATTGGCAGGAACCAGATTTCTACAAGGGTATGAAAGAATGAAGAAGTAAAGGATAGTTAGTTTAAAAGGGAAAGCAAGGACAAAAACCCAATTTTTACAAAGAGCTTTCTGCAGGTGGTGCTTTAACCTGCAATTTCCTTTAAGGGAATCCTCACATTGTAAACAAAGCTGGTGATACTAGAAAAGAGCAAAACACAATCCATCTGACATTCCCAGGACAAAGGCACAGAATTACTTACAAGGCCTCACTTTATTTTATGGCTTTGAAAGATGTGTTCTGATCTGAACCGGACACGTTTTTGAATTTGTTGTGTACAGATCAGGGGTGATTTGTTGACAGATGGAACTTGACTTTTGAGGTCAAACAGTGGGCCCAAAGGAGTTAAAAGGCAGCTTAGTTGACATTGGCCCTGCTCCTGCCAGGACAGGGCAGATTTCTCTGGCTTTTCTGTAGGCTGAACTGTTGGGTCAGTTCTAGACAGAAGCTGCATGGTTATCACATGAATCGGAAAGTCTCTGCCTATTTCTGCTGTCCTCTCCTTGCTTTGTTTAATTTCTGTCCCCGTTTTACTGTCTAAGTTCTCCGTTACCTGGGAAAACACATTTTCTGTTCCTATGGGGCTTTTACAGGTAAGAGGAACTGGTCCATGCGTATTTTTCAGCTTTCTTAAATCTGTATCTGCAAATGATAACTCTTACGTGTGCAGGTTAGGTTAATTTCAAACTAACCCGCTCACTTTATGATGCTTTTTCTCTCAGTATTATGACTGCGTTGCTGTATGTTATTTTTACAATTCAATAAAAATAGCATATCACTCTACCATTAGACTTTCACAAATTTTTGCATTATTATATATCTGTTCTGATCTTTGCTTCATAAGCACTACGAATGCTTTAGAAGAAAAGTAACATTTCCTTATGTAAACCACAAATTTCCTACAGGAACACCGCACAAGTGAGGCACAGACATGCAACATGAATTATTTAGGCTATGGTACAGTCATGCATGTATTATTCTGCATAACAGAAATGGATGGATAGATAAGTATTTCATTTTTAAAGCTTTAGACACAAACATACACAGAAATCAAGTGGGTACTTAAAATAAAGGAACAGCAGAATTTACATGCAAGAAATTACTTTGTAAGATCCTTCAAATTTTATTACTTTCAATAATAAATTAAAAAAAAATATTGCTGTCACCTGAATTTTCTTGTCTCCTTAAAACTCATGGGGTTTTTATTTAACTGTAGGGACTGCTGTAAGTAATTTATAGTGGATTCTGCAAATATTTTAAATTTTAATCTGACATTTCCCTGATAAAGATTTTGGAAAATTTAGTCCTTAATATTCAGAAAAAGGTTCACCTGAACTCCAGACTCAGTACAGCATTATGTTTGCATTACAGCACAAAGGCAATAATGTAATTTCTTATAATCAATTTTGCACAAAACCTCACTGGATATTTCAGTAAGTTCACCTTTCAAAACATGAAGAAATGCATGTCCAATTCTATTCACAACTTATTCTCATAAATGTAGGAGAAGAAAGAAGGTGAGCAAGAAAAGTTTATTTTAAAAAATCATTTTGTGGGTACAGTACGATTGCTGCCTGGTGCCAAAGGAAAAGGATCTTGCATCCATTGTTTTGCAACTTCCAACAGGCTGTCCTTTTGAAAATTAAGCACGTAAAGGCAGAAAAAACAATTAAGAAAAGGACTGACTTTGGAATACTGCACACAAACAGATTAGGAAGTAAAAAATGAATTCCATATAGCAGAATCACTAATATTGAGCTAATGACTGGCCAGCATTTATGAAAACCAAGTTGAAAACTAACAGTAAAAACACTCCAGTCTGAAAAGACACGCACAGGAGCAGTGCAAATGATATGAATAGAAACATAACTACCACAAAGGTGACCCAAGATGATACAGAAGAAAAGGGGTTTATCATTGAAAGGGACAAGCTCTTTCTCCAGCACTGTGCTGGAGGGTACAGGTGATAATATGTTTTATGCTATTGTGCTACAATTTATGACTAAATTCTAAACACAGGTAACCAGTAACTTTAAAAGTAAACACAGCACGTTCTGTGGGAGTCTCTTTTCCCATACAGAAGTAATGACGTATCCATTACATGGTTAGAAGCTACGAAACCTAACCATAATAGATTCCAAAGCTGGAATCCTGGTCCGTTGACGCTAATGGCAAAGCTACCATTAACTTCAGTGATGGCAATACCTCCTCTAATGTGTAGTATCACATTACTTAAGCTACAAACCCAGTTCTTCTATATATACACTACCCCAATTACATAGTGATTCTGACTAGGATTGCTATGTAAACCATAGCTTTTAAATTGCTCTTACAGTTACATCATTCTTCTGTCCTGTGATGCTCACAGCACATTAAATGTAACAGTCTCAGCCAAAAAGATGGAAACTCTTCTCTGCAGAGAAAATTTTTGTTGCTGCTCTTCTGTGGGAACTGATGAGGCTGACAGGTGGTCCGAAAGCCTCACAGAATTTGACTTAAAAACAGCCGGAATCTACCCGTGAGAAGCTGCAGTCACAGAGAAAGCCACAGTGATAGCCAAGAAGATAATCAGGGAAAGAAGATGTTCTGGACACAAGGAGAAGATGTTCTTGTTGTGGGACATTAAGTGTGTACAAGAAGGAACTTGCATATAATATGTAACCAACTATACTTTTGCTTGTACAGCTGATTGTATTGCTGTGTGAATGGGCATTGTTTTCAGACAGCCCTGTCGTTGTTTGCCAAGCAGCCAATCACAATAAGCCACAGTAACTGTGAAGAGGTATAAGAGTAGTAGTAGAGAATAATAAAAATCTTTTGCTTCTTATGGCTGTGGATTACAATAACTGTGTCGTGTGTCCGTCTCTACTGCAACACTCTTCCTCAAATTGAAAAAGGAGTCAAGTCAAAAGAGGAGATATTGTGCAATTAAAGCAGGCATTGGCGAGAATATTAATGCTAAACAAGCCAAAGCTTGTGCTTTTGCAAAAACTGCCTTTTCGTCATCATTTCGTACTTCAGTATTTTCTTCACTTAATTACAAAGTTTCCATGTTCCTAATGTGCTAAATGTATACACCCTTTCAAGAGTAGAACTGATCTATTTTAGTCATATGGACTTTTGAAAATACTACCAGTAATTTCCTAGATATTATTACTCACAGAATTAACTCACTCACTGAAGATAAACTGAATAAATCAGGAGTTATGTAAGTTTGAAGGATCAAATAAAGTACTGCATGAGGAGGAATTAAAAAGCAAAGCAAAAGAAAAAAAAATTCTGCATGCATTTTCTAATGGAGAAGTTGAGGACCTAAAGGCTGGGATGTTTGTTTTCTCAGAAACACAGTATGTACCTACTTAGTACATTTCAGATTCTTAAAATGGCCTTCAAGTCCACAAAGTTCATTTATTTGGATATAATGGATACAGCATAGTGAGCATCAGGAGTGTTCTGCAAAGCTTCACAGAGGAAGAGCACAACACAGTAAGGGAATGGATCCTCATGCTTTCATATGTTACAGCGGGCATTTTAAAAATGAACTTACTGGATTGTACATCTGATTGAACAACTGCTCAGCTTGCTACATTGCAAAGTTGGTAGGGAGTGAAGCACAGACAGGAAAAGAAGGAAAGATCCAGGAAAACAGCATTAGCTCAACAAAACCGGTGCATTTGCACAGAAGAACTTGTCATAAAAAAAAAAAGTAGAAATTTAAGATTCTAAACATTCCTTGGTGAAAGTGAGAGGCACTGGGGAAACATAAATGTTGACTTTGGCTCCTAAAAAAGAATAGCTGGAGTAAGAAATTTAAGGTTTGTGTTACTTTCCCTTTCTCAAGTTAAATAACCCATGAAATAAAGAAAGGTGTCCACTTTTGATGATACATTAAGTGCTGGTCTCAAGCAATGAATCATGAGAAGTGCTTTTGGCTGAGGCTGCAATTTATCACCAAAGCTTCAAAGACAGTAATAATAAAAGATTAATTAAATAGTATCATTAAATTTATTACTTTCCTTTTGTTTAATACAAGACTGAATTTTCTATGCAGAATGACTTTTGAACAGTACAGCTTGGCAAATTGTACTTTAGCAACTGCAAATATGTCAGTAAGCAAGTAAATTTAAGATAATGAAAAACAACAAAAGGAGGAAATTCTAGAGTGGATAATAAAGATTATATATACACACATATATATAAAACACTTTGCTACCTATTAGGTAATTCCTGCTGTCCTTTCACTAGTAGCAATACAAAGTAAGTCAACAAAAATCGGTGGAATTTTGGGAAAAAAGCATTGACCATTCTCTGGTATTTAGAATTTTTTCTTTTAAATTTTTTTATGAATTTTAATCCATAATATTTGTCACAAAGTGTTCAATAAGCATGTCTATAATTTAAAACATTACTTTGTATACCAAACTATAGAACAGTCACATGAATAATTACTTTGTACAAATATCCTCTTTATTATTTTTTAAATGTGTCTAATGTGTAAAATCGTGAGTTTAGAATCAGCATGTTTTTTCTTGCCGAAATGCAAAAAAAAATCAAGTTATGCAGTGCTGAAAAATATTTGGATCGAATCAGATCCAATAAATCAGATCCATCTTTATTATTAATAAATTAATTTTATTGTCTCCAAAAACCAGAAAGGAGGGAAAGCTGAGGAGGAGAAACTCTAAAAGTTGTTTTGATGTTTTTTATTTACAGATTTAGTTTGGACTTGCCCCTTGTGCATGTTTTCCTGCAGACATAGCACTCACCACCATTAGTGCCCATGCAAAACTAACTCCAAGCAACCGTGCACAGAGTACTATCTTCATATTTCTTGGTTTAATTTTTTTAAAACTTACAAACCAACATTGAACTATAACTCTTTTACAGCACCATAACAAAGTACCTTCTCTATGGTATTTTTAGAGAGCAGTACTGTGTAAGCTACGTGGAATTTTTTCAAGGAGACAGCCCCTTGGAGTGGGTTTGGAAAGAGAGATGTGAACTGTGCCAGGCCCCTGTGGCTCCCGCAGTGGTTGATGCTCACATTTGAGCACACTCAAGGGACACGTGAGTTCATTTATGACCCGTGTCCCTGTCCCCTCCTCCTGTGACCCAGACATGTGCAAGAGTGACCCAGGTTTCTGTTTCACTCAGTTTCCTGAGGAGTGAGAACACGGTGCAGGTATTTTTCTGGGGACCAATTACTTTTAACACAGGGTATTTACAGGTTTGAACATAAAGTATTTCATTAAAGAAAATGTGAATTGAAAATGACTGTTTGGAGTCTACTGTCATTAACAGTCACTGTTTCTGTTCAATTAAGCACGCCCAGAAAGAAAGTTGTAACTACATTTATTGTGGAAATACCTGGTCTCCTACAAATAGTGGGTGAATTTGCATTGGGGCTTTATGCTGTACTTATGATATAATAAAACTATTATGTTTTTAACATTCATTCAATAATTGTTTGCATTTATACACAAGAAGCATGCTCCCTTTTTATACAAAAGACATCCCAGACACTCTCTGACTTTTATAAGTGCTTGTTTTTCCATGACTGTATGATGTGTTTATATGTGCAGTCATAAACGATTGACTTAGGATTTCAAGACCTTCAAGAGGATTTTGATGAGGGTTTTTTAAGTGATCTGTACTTTCAGGGTTCTTTTAACTATATTTTGTAAATTAAGAAAAAAAGATATTTCAGATTGTAATTAAGTATATGTTGTAGTGGAGTGCAAAGTAAACAAACATATTTTCTAACAAACTAAAACAAACTAAATGGCTTCCAGAGAAACCTTTTCTTTGGATATTTTAATTCTGCCATCAATAGCATTTTTAAGCTATCAGACATTTAAAGTATTTGTGTTTCCATTTGTATACGTTTAGCGAAAAAGCTTCCCTTCCTCTCAACTGAAGATCTAATGCAGGCACCCAGTTGCACATATTCATTCTGAATTTAAAAAGAATACAAATATAAGGTTTACACGCTGGTATCCTTTATACTTTCCAATACCTTCTTCACAGGTCAGGCTATTGAAACAATGCTTAATCACTGAGCAGGATACTACTTAACCTGGGTAAAAAGAGTGTCAGAATATTATGCTAACAGTGATAACATTCACAGAACAAATATTATTTACCAGAAAATGAAAAATTATATCAATATTAAAAAAAAAACAAACATCTGACATACACTTAGTCATGAATTGCAGAAGGCAAACGTAATGCCTGACCCCATCAAATACGCAATGAGAACAATGAGAGCAGACATTACCAAACAACACAGAGAAAGGTCAAAGAAACAATGGTATCAAAACACTTGCAGATCATTTAAGCAAAATCTAGTTTAGTGCAGCATTTTAAGTAAAACCATGTTATAAAACACAGGGTTTGTATGTTTTCCTTTAAATGCTTGCTTCCACTACTTGCTGAATAGAAATACTGAATTGCCAGCTGAGATAAACTTTTGATTATTTTGCTTAATTATCACAAACATGTGTTCACTAACAAAGCCAAAAATACATCAAAATAAAACCTAGCTAGAGTTTTTATTTTGGAAGCTGATTTTTTTGATTAAGAATTCCAGCATTTCTTGGACAAGCCTTTAATTTTTTTCTCATACTGCTAACATTTCAGTTGACTTTCAAAAGTGGTGTTAATTCACATACAAAAAAATTGCTGGTTTGATAATTTCTTTCTGCCCTTTTCCCTCCAATGTCCTGCTCTCAGTTCATCTGTTTGTTGCTGCTTCTCAGAATTCCCTCACAGAAGTACTCAGGACAATTTCTGAGACTCACTAGTGGCTTTGGTACAAACCTCTTGAGAAAAAGCAGTATTTGATGCAAGCATCAGCAAACAGCATAAGATGGGTAGATTCTAGATTTACTCCAGAAGAGTAAACAAGCTCATCATTTCAAAATGAGGGTATGGGATGCTGATTTTTGTTTTGCTGATTGTTTTTTTTGTTTTAAGATGGAACTTACCTTTTTCAACTGTGCTTCCAACTTACTACACTCTTCTTTCTTTTGTTCTATGGCTATTTCTAAAGACTTAAGTTTGGAGTCTCTTTTCAGCCCTGCTGATGCCAATGAAGATGCATGTTCTTTGAGATCGATTAAACTAGACTGGAAAATGACCAAGAGTAAAAAGTTAATTCCTACTCATCAGGACACTAACTCACTGCCAATTTAGCAATCACTTGGATCCTGTTCCCCCTCCCCCAAAAAGAGCTGACTCAAAGATAAGCACTGATAGCAAAAGACACCGTTTTGTGGGTACAACTGGAACCACAGGAGCTGGCATGCAGTGAAACATGGAAATATTCACAACACAGACGAGCTCGTGTCATATTCTGGAGGTACAAACACACTGAAAACTGTTTCTCTAACTGACAAACGGAAACAGGAGCAGCGATGGAATATCTGAGCCTAGTGGAAGCTTAGGTAAAGGACCAAGTAGAGATTACAACACACAGCTGTGTAAAAACTGAAGCAATATTTTATGTACAAATGAGGACTGTGAAGAATGCTTAAGAAAACAGCAGCTCTGAAGCTGACCACTGAAGTGGCAGAATTTCAGTACTTGACATGATTCAAGAGTAACCCTAATGCACATTCTTTCATCAAAATGACATAGATAGAACAGCAGAGTTTTCAAGAAAAGACTGACCTCTTTTTCTGTCAGTTCAGCTTGTAAAGCATTTACTTTCTCCTTCAGGTCCTTGTTTTCTTTTTTATAAGATTCAATTTCTTCCAGTCTTTCTCTGTCATCTCGATCCCTTTGCTCCTTCAGACGCTCTATTATTCTTTCCTGACAAGGGAAAGAATTGCAAAATGGAAAAGGTGGGAATCATTTTAAGAAAAGACAGAATTAAATTTGTTTGCATTACGTAGCACTTGTTTTAAAAAATCTTTAGAAGCAGAGAATGATTGAGCTAATGGTATCAAAGTCAATGCAAGATTTCTCTAGATTTCAAAATCATAAGATAAAGGTTTTAAATACTTGATAACAGTAACACAGTAAAGGAACTTCATTAAAGAGCTATGCTGATATGAGTATGTTTCGTGTTGTGATAGATGTGGAAAGATACTCACTTCAATAATATATTTCCCATATTCAAAAGTGATTGAAGTCTTGAATAAAAGTCCGGAACAGGCCATGACTAGTTTCCTCAGAGGCCATGACTGGTTTACTTAGCTTAAATTTTGTTATTACTCTACAGCGCTTGCAATAAATTGTCAAGGTTTCAAATCTAATTAGAAATCAATCACTTGCTAACTATCAGTAACTTACAGTTTACTTGTATTATATTTTGAGATGTCAAAAAAACAGTTGTCCAAGACGCAGAAAAAGTACCCTGATACAAATTAAGAAATCCAAAGGAAGATTCTTCTCTGTCTAATTAACAGTAACCCTACAAACATTTTAACTCAATCATGTTTTTGCATATTTTGCTGATTTCCAATTACTATCACAAGGTTTGCTGAAAATCACCAGTCACTGATTGGGTGATTAATTCAAAGGGTGAAATGTAAAAAAGCAGATGCAGTAGCATGGTTTTGTTAAGCTCTGATTATGTTCTACAACATCACATCCTATCAATACTTGAAGGATGCAAATACTAATAAGAGAGAAATACTTAAGGTACAGTGAAATAACCACTAGAATTGCATTTCAGCTGGGAGGAGGTCTTTAAGCAGAGTATCAGGAGAACTACTGGTATCATTTGGGCAGTGGCAGTCAGGGGGGCAGTAGAAACAACGTTATTTAGGTCCTGCAGTTTAGGTTATTTAGGTGAGGGCAACACCAGGCACAAACACAGGCTGGGCAGAGAACAAACAGAGCAGCCCTGAGGAGAAGGACTTGGATGTGGACAGTGGCAGAAAGCTCAACGTGACTCAGCCATGAGCACTCACATAAAACCAACTGCGCTCCTGGGCTGCACCCAAAGCAGTGTGGCCAGCAGGTCACGGGGGTGACTCCGCACCTCCATCCTGCTCCGCTGACACCCGCCTGGAGAAGAACTGCAGCCAGCCCTGGGGCCCCACCATAAGGACACAGACGTGTTGGAGAGAGTCCTGAGGAAGGCCAGAGAGATCTAAGGGCTGTGGCAACCTGCTCTAATGGAAAGTGTCCCTGCCCACAGCAAGGGGGTTGGAACTAGATGATGATCTTTAAGGTCCTTCCAATCTAAACCCATGATACTAAATAACTTCAAGGTTATTCCTAATAACAAACAATATAAATTCTTAATCCCCTGAATATTAATATTAAAATGCCAGCCTCCATAAAGTGGAATAGTTTAATCATCATAAACATTCAGATTCCAACTGGTTATATTCAGAATTAGTTTTATACCAATCCCTTCTTGAAGATTTATTTACCCAAATGATTTTTTTATCTATAACAAATTAAACATAACACTATTTCATCTTTTTAATGAACAGTGTATTTTTTTCTCAGTCAATCACAAAAGACGACTAATTTATCTGTCAGCTGCACAAGGCTAAATGTCAAAAACGTGTTAAAAGGCCCTAATATACCATGTTTTACTTGATTAACAGCTAACTTGCAGAAATCCCAACAATGTGTTCCTGTTTCAGTCTTATTTGCATTGGCCAGCTTTCCTTATGCACTAATCTGGGACCTCACAGGTCTAATCTATTTGCACTTTATCACAGAAGCAGGAACTGAATTGCCCCAGCATATAGCTCCATTATCAGACATACTCCATTGCTTATCTGCTGTGTGCTGCTACAGTAGGACCAACTTTATAAATATCAGCTTCATGAAAGCAACCTCTTGAGCTGCTTTGGGCCAGTCCAAGAGCTGAGATATTCTTTGAAAAGTTTCTTGTTATAACATCAAGGAAGCTGATAGCACTTTTGCATAGTCTGATTTTCAAACTTCTTTTTTTTTTTTTTTTTAATTGCAATGTAATCCTTATTGTTGTTGTTAAGAATTCCCAGTGCTTACAAAAGGCTCTGAAATTAGGGATAAAAAGCTGAATGAATCTGTTTTACAGATTAGTTCCAAAATGAACTCAAATGCAACTGAAGTTGATTTGTTTCTGACTCCTGAGAAGAGGACAAATCATACCAGCAACATCAGCAGAAAAATACTATGATTAAAAGAAGTCCATTTCAGGAAAATTTGACATTGTTTTATGATGTCTATATTAATTTCTCATTTAGTGTTCCCAAGATACCTAATCACTAAATATGAAAGAAAATCAAGACAGATACTTGGAAAAATCTATTTTCATAAAGAATAAGGAGACATGTTGTCTAATTCCGAGCCAAAATCTCAATCTGTGTATTTTCAAGAATAATGCAGGAAAACATCTGAGTTTTGGACTTTAAAAATAGCTTTATAATTCATTCACATCATATGATTGTGTTTTAATTTGTTTTTCTTCCTACAGAAGCTAAGAAAAGCAATTCAATTAGATTTCAGTAAACTGTGGTTAGATAAACTGGTATAAAGAGCTTCCCATGATGCTCTTGAAGAATTTTATTCTTTTTTTTAAAATGAAAATTCTAAAAACTATTGAATGGACAAAGAATTAATATAAAGCAAAAAACAGCCTAATCTCAGAGTATAAACCAAAATGATATAGTTGCAAAGTAGGTCTGATACAATTTCTAGAAAGAAAACAAACAAAGCACACAAACAATGCACTTCCATGGAAATGGGAATCAGGCATCCTTAAATGAAAGCATCACCCTTTCTTGACAGCATTACATATTGAGCTGATAAAAGCACTTATATTGATGCACTTATTAAGAAAAAAAGTCACTAAGGGTTGTCATTTTGTTCCATTTGGACAAACATCCATTCCATATTTCTGACACCATTTCCAGGGGAAATATTTAATAACTATTGATAAAGTCTGTAGGTCTCAAGAATGCTACTGCAGTTAGGATGCAGTTAGGATGCAGTTAGGATGAGTTGGGAAGCTGGACACAGAAAGGAATGAGGCACGCGTGTAAACATACACTGTCAAAGTATTTAGCCGCCAGAAGACAGAAGAAAGCCAGGCATAATTGTCCATTTAGAATTTCTAGAAGATGGCTACTGGCTTCTTTCAATGTGTAAGTACATCCCAGAAATCACACCTAACATCGAAAAATCTCCCCTGCCCAGTGTGGCCTTCAAGCGATTTACAATGGAAAAGAAACTGAGGGTGATTTCCCTGTACAACAATCAATCAAAATCACACAGAGAGATGCTGTTACCTTGGAAACTTTCTCCTCATTGTGTCTCATGCTCTCTGATCAAGCACCCTGTTTTTCAAAAGCTAATCTTAGTCCTAACTCTGCAGTGTTGTTTCCTCCTACTCCTATGCAAGTCCGCATTGTGACAGTCACTCTGCTTCCCAAAGGACTGTTCTAAAAACCCCTCAGCTGCCTCTGTGGGCATTTTGGGAAAGTGACTAATCCAGAAAAGATAGTTTACAAGGAGAGAAAACAGGTTAAAAAGTAATTTCTGTCATTTTTTATTTACAGGCTGTGAAATTGATGAACACTGTGTCCAGATTAGCAGTGAAAGATTACAGAAATGCATAATTTTACTCTATAAGTACTCTATAAGTGCACACGAATCAATACTAATGAAAACTTTTTTCACTGTTGTTGACCAAGCAAATTAAAGGCAATTAAACACACAAGAAATAAAAAAACTGACATTACCATTGTAAGTGTCAGTGCCAACACCACAGTGGCATTTCCAAGTCATATACAGTCATAAATACCTTCATGGGATTACGGACTGAAGAATGGCACATATTACTTTAATTAGTCACACTCACCTGTCCACATTTAAGTGGTATATATTAAGATCTGTGAGCTGCAAAATGTGGATACTTGTACAAATTTTTGGGCATATAAATTCACTTGCATTACCTCGTATTCAAAGTTAACTGAAAGAAGAAACCTGACCTCACTGAAACTGGTAGGAATGTTGCCACTAATTTAAACAGCCCAGATTTATCCCTTCTCCTAGGTATTTTCAAATTAAAGGCATGGAGTTTGTAAAGGAAAAAAAAGTAATTCTCAATTATTTTTTAAATGAAACACAGTTTCCCTTAAAAATGAAGTGTAGGAAACCAACAGTGCTCACAGCAAGCCAAGGTTACCGCTGATACTGCCACTTGCTCTGGGCCCTTCAGCTAGGCCCTCCTTAATGGACAAAAGAACAGGATAACCAAGAACACGAAGACAGAAAAATGCAAAAACTCTACCTTCTTTAAGTCAGGTGTCCAGTGCCTTTCAGTTGTTTAGGGAACAACCACTCATCTCATTGACTAAGGGAAAATCTCCCTGTGCCCTGGGCCATTTTCTCTATGAGCATTCAAAGGACACCACTGCTGCCCCTCCAAGGCCTGTGTCAGTTCATCCCCTGGCAGTCACTCCCTGCTCATCCTACCAGAACAGGGCCACCTGCTTCCCTGACGAGGCTCACAGGCTTTGGGACAGCTGTCAGGCCAACTCAAAAGGACATTTTCTGCACACACTTCACCCACAAGAGCAGCACGTGAAGCTTTTCATGAGAAAACATTACCTTTTCTGACAGAGCTTCCTCTAAGGTTGCTAGTGCTGTGTCTGTGTTACTGGAATCCGTCTGCAGCGACTTCACTCTGTCTTTTAGATTAGTTAGTTGTTTGTCTTTGTCCCTAAGTTGCTCCTGTAGATTTTCAATCTGAAAATAAAAACATTATAATAATCATCAACCTTGTCATAATGTTCCAAGAGGGACTTGGGTGCTAAGTGAATACATATCACACATATGATACACGTGCCCCAGTATACTGCCAGGTTTGCACCTGCTATATCATCAATAGTTTTAAACTTCAGTCCTTTCTATTTTGTTTTCTTTTGCTGAAGAAGTATAATTTTCTAATAAAATAAAGAAAATTTGCAATGCAGTCAGGTATTTTATTATTTAAACATTTTCTGATATTAATCACTCTAGTTTAAGGTACTGCATTATCTCAGTAATTCAAAGTATGTCTGGAATTACCCCTTTAGATTATTCTAGTTCAATAAGAAGGACAAAGAAAGGGCGAGGCAAAGCAAGTTGAGTGAGCCTTAAATTGAGGAAGAAGAAAGATGATAACCTACCTATCTACAAATCTCTTTTTCTATGATGCACTGCTGTAAAGAAAATTCACCTGGGCAGAGATCAGGATGCTTGTACTTAAAAAGGCCAAACCCACAAACAACCAAACAAAAAAACCCGCAAAGGCCACCATTTCCGTTCACTTTCTTCATCTCCATGAAGATTTAAGGTATGTCACTCTATTTTGGCTATCTCAACTGCTTTAATCAGATCCGGTTCTTCATTTAGAAAGTACCTGAACATATTGCTGAAGTACCTATAAGCACACTTGTTTGTTAAACAGGTCATGTTTATAGTGGATAAATCAGGAAGAGTTAAATCACAAAGGTTTTGCACAAAAAGCTGTCCACAGAGCAACGTGGACTTCGGAAGCAAAGGTGAATAAAAGCACTCAGCTTTTGATTGTCGTGGCAATCCCCTTCTGTGGCTGTCAGGCACTCTGACCTCTGGCCAGAATGCGGGGGGGACGTGGGTTATGTCATATGTATAAAACCTCATGAATTGTCTGTCAGAAGTACCCACCTCCCTCCGTCCTGCACTCGCAGTGCCACTCGCTCTTACGCACAAACTGGCATAAACCCAAGATTTGGTACTTAAAACTTTGCACAAATAAATAGTAACAAGAAAATTAACTGGTCGGTTATTTTAGTATGCCACTTTATATAATATGAGAAAATATGCCAAAATCCATAAAGTATCATTTGTTCAAAACTGGTTTTAAATATGCTGTCAATGTTAGACAAATTATTACTGTCAACAGATATTCAAATTCTTACTTTCATCAGTGATTTTTCACTTTGGATCACGTTCTCTTGCTACTGAAATGAATTCAGTTTTCCTGGTCATTTTATAATGTAATGATTTTTTTTTTTTCCACATAGCCAATATCTTTCCATTTAAAGCAACTCAGATTTTAACAGAAGCAGGAGCCTTTACAGTTACTGTTAAACTGTATTTAAAGATTTCTTTACAAACCTGAAGTTGAATTCAATGCATGTGCAGCTCTGCAGAAGTTAACAGTTATGTCAATAAAAATTTGATCTCCGTATGCAAGAATGTACCACCATAATCAAATACACTTTAATTTGGGGTACACCTTGGTAAAAGTTCTCTTACTACTTTATACAAGTGCAGGAGAAAAAGTCCTGAAGTTTTGACATCATATATATCTATAATTAACAAGTCATAAAACCCACAGAACAGCTGCGTGCACTGTATAAAGTGTGTTTTAAAAAAAACTAAACTTTAAAAGAACTTAAAAATTAAAATAAAATTTGGAAGTAAATTTGGAGGAGCACAATTCAATAAGAAATTCTTTATAGTATGGCAAATACAAGTCTTGTACCTTTTTTCCTTTTCCTTTTTTTTTCATATATACATAGTTTGGTATATCAGATTACTGCTATGAGCCAAAGATTCCACTTGCTGTGTAAACTATAAAATACTAAGGAATATATAGAAAAGTCTTTTTGGGAAGACCTGACATAGAATAGCTTACTCTTGTGAATGACCTCTTGCAATATTTTTCTTCATGTGTATATTTTATACAGACACAGAAACATGATACATGTGTTAATGAGTTAAGAACTTTTTATTTTATGGCATGTGTATTAGTCACATCTAAAATTACATTAACTGGCATTCAGAGGACTGCACACTATGTTTCTTTCTTTACTTCATCCAAGTATTAATGATTCCAGCAACTACCTCATGACACCCTGTGGAATACTTAAGCAATTGCACATTTCAGCTTCACCAAAACAAATTCTCAAGTAAAAGGGAAATAAAACAGGAGAGTGAATATTGATTATATGTTCTTTGAAACAAAGTTAAGATCTGGTCCTTTATTATCATCAGCTTGACCTACCAATTCTAGGCACCCTAAATTAAAGTACTTATTTCCTATGCACAGTGCTTATCTGAATTCCACAGCATTTACACGATTTCCTTCCTCTTAAAACTAATTGAAAATATGAGCCAACCCTTAACCAAGAAAACATGTTCTAAAATTATTCAGCATTTACAAAATTCTTTCCTCAGAGGTAAAAGAGAATGGGCAGCAAATTAAAAACATCCCCATTGAATCACAACTGCTTTAAAATAAGTCACTCAATACATACTCCATAGATAAAATAAGAGGAAAGGATCTAATTATTCTTCTACTTGTGCTATATAAACCTGAAAGAAATACTTTGATGGGAACAGGACCACACTGGGGTATGTGAAAGCAGAATCAGTCCCACAGAGTATTTGTTTGTTGGGATGGGCACAGGATTAGCAAAGACCGACTGATGCAGACAAGACTTTACGACCAGTTAATCACAGAGTTCTCTCAAAAAGATTACAGCAGACAAAGAGATTGAGCGGTCTCACGTTCTAAAATCTTGGAACACAAGATATGATTTAGTTCTTCCTGAGTTTTTTAAACCCAGAAAGAACAACAAATCCTCTGGTAACCTCTGTCATTCTCCAACACATACATATTTGGGCACAAGCATATATGTAAGGACACAATTCTATTACTGAACAATGACTTTTGAGCATGCCTGAATTCAGTTTATGGCAGGGACTGTTAAGACCTTCTTAATCCTCAAGCACTTATATTTTTTTTCTGATAGGAAGTTCGTTACTGTGAATTTTTGTCAACATCTATTTCTTACCTCTGTGAACTGCTGTGTCCCTGTGGCAGGATGAAAAGGAACTTCTCTATTCTTTCTGTATTTCAGAAAGTGTAAATATTCCCAGGGTTTAAGCCAGACTTTATTCCTTCTTTTAAAACAATACCCTTACAGATAAATGTCTTTCCTATGAGGCATCCTGTCAATAAACCTCAAGTGCTAATCTTGTCACCTTTTGGCGACGGTCTCAGGAATGCTTATTAAATACTCAAGGGATTAAATTAAATCTCACCCGCAGACAGGCTTTCAAATTCTCCAGTAACCCAAGTCCTCAAAAGAAAATTCCTTTCATTATCAAAATTAAGGTACTGTACTATGGAACTTGCAAGAAAATTACATAATCGAAGAAAATGTTCCATGCTGTAACAATTTGCCTTCACAGATATACTTTAAAGTATATCTGTAAGAGAGTTTAAGAACCTGTAAGAGAGAAATTACCTAAGACCTCTTGGGCCTAGCTAAGGAAACCATAAAGCCATATCGAAACTTAGCTGCAAGTATTTCCCTCTCTGTTCTCTGTTTGAGTTTTAAGTAATTCAGGGGTTTTTTCACTCCTGAAGTTCATTTTGCTCTATTCTAGATTTCTATAGGCAGAAGTCTTTGAGATTTGTTTCACACTGAAGCACAGACCATGTCAATTCCAGTGAAGTAGATCAATAATATTGGTTTGATTTAAATTTAAAATTGAAACCCAGCGGAGAAACCAGAACTTTTATATGTATCATTTGCATTACTTACAAAAAAAAAAAACAACCTTGTATTCTAAGAAAGCAACTCCCACTAAACAATTTCCCAAGTACTGTTACAGTCTACTTTAAACAAGTAATGGCATTACAAAAAAAAAGAGATTTAATAAACAGCATTCATCCAACATGAGCATTATCTATGACTACTTTAAAACTTAGTATTCATTTTCAGGCTTCAGCTTCTGCCTTATAGACAGAGATAACAAAAGACAAAAAGTAATGTAACTATTAATCAAAACAGAAAAAACCAGGCATAGTTCAAACATAAAAACTCTAATGGCTACTTACACATAATTTATTTTTATTAGTAAGTCTCATGGTAAATGTTCTGGCTTATATGTTTTTTTTCAGAAACATCTCAGGATGTCCCAGAACATGAAACCAGCTTTGGTAGTGACTCAGTGAAAGAGATGCCTACAGACATCCCAACATCTCCCTTTGGTATGTGTGGATGTGTGCATGCTTAATTTGTAATGAAACAGCCAGAAAAAAATGAAATCACTTTACCCTACCATGACTGTAAAAATATTACTACCTGAGTAGTACCAGTAGACTTAATACAGAGGTACAGTTTTTGGAAAGCACTGTAGATTTTTAGCAAGAATTTTTTTACCAAATGGTGTACAGTTACTAAATACCAGATCACATAAAATATTTTAAAATTAACAGGCTTTATAGCAGCTATTTGAAGTTTCAGTCTGTGGAGTGAGACGGGAAATTTTCCTTAGAGTCATGATATGACCTAAATACATATTAGTTTAAGCAGAATTTCCAGTAACAAAATGAGCCCACTGAAGGACAATTTCTGCTTCAACAGTTTGACATTGCAGAATGCCTTTTGCCTTGAAAGAGTGCCCCAAAAGTGCTTCCTCATGCAATGCCAGTAACTTTCACTTTGTGTTTCTTCCTTTTAAGCAGGCAGACAGATAAGCATTAATTAGGAATATTTTTTTCAAAAGTAAAAAATAACATCGTTTTAGATTCCAAAAATTAAGATAAATGTTATGTTAAAAAATTATCCTACAATATAAAAGTCTTTAATATAATATAAAATAGGGAGTTGCTGCTTGCAGCTGAATATGTTCATTAAAGTGTAAGATTTGTACTAATCTCCTGCTTTACTAATGCAACTGGAAAAAAGCTTGTTAATCTTATAATGACATGATAAAATACTCTTGGATTCCATAAGCAGATCCAATATCCACTGAAGTGCTTGATTATGTCTCAAAAGAATAAAGCTTCTTCCTCATAGCTGCCTATTACACAGTATGTTCTCAATTTAAAGTATTTCCAAAGTGCCTTCCTGTTACTACCTTGCAAATTTATATTTTCCAAATTGAAGTAACACAGCAGCATTTTACTTACTTCAGATTACAACATGCTTCAAGGTCCAACAGTACTTTTTAGCTCTATATTCTTATATTATTTTGCCCCACAAGGCTTTCTTAAACACCAGAGGTTTTAGATGGCCCAAAGCATATGGCCAGGTCACTCCTACTGGATTACTAAATCAGAGACAGTAAAGGTATTTTTAAAGCTGTCCATAAATGTTACATAGCCCTTTAGGTTATGCAAAAGAACATTTCCAATGATGGATATGGTGTGTGCCCAAGGAGAAAGCAGCCTCCAGTTCAACAGGTCTGCAAGGTTTCCACAGAAAAAGGTTGCTCTGTCTGGAGACTTCACCTCAAACTGCCTTCGGGAGGACAGTGCAAAGTGCCACAACGCAGCTGCAAAGCCACTGTCACAAAGCCGCTGATGGAGCAAGCGCTGCCTCAGCCATCAGCCCTCACACCGAGCCGCTGACAGGAGAACAGAGCAGCGGCATGAGCTCCTAACCACCCCACTGCCACCTCCCCAGCCTAATCCGAGCAGGAAGAAAATAATCCTTCTGAATCCTGCTCTACTTGACAAGTTTAAAAAACAGAAATATACATAAGACCAGAATAGGAAATAAGAACAAAAAAAAAGGTAATCAGGAGCATTTTTCCTGATGTACATTTGCACAACAATTCAATCCAACACATTTTCTACTTCTTTCAACTCCTATTTTTGCCATTAGGATCACACAGCTGATCAGATTAACACTGGGGTCTGAAAACTTAATCTTATGGCTGATCATTATTTTTATATTTATATTCTATACACATCAATTATTATATTCTACACATTCATTTACATTATCATGCACATGGTGGTGTCCATTTTATCCAATGCAGAAGCATCATCTTCCTTTTTCCTTCGTTTGGAGTTGCTGATTTTTACATGCAAATTGTCTCTAAAGTAGCAGCAAGTGCTTTGGGCCAGGAGGATGTTAGTTTACACAATGTTTAAGCAAAATAAGGCTTCAAATTCTAACTGGCATCTAATTGAACACTAAAGCTGTAGTAGCAACCAAATATAAAGAAAATACAAGACAAACAAAAGCAAGTTTACACAGATGCTGGTATCTGGAGATGAGAATTTTCATGGAATGAAATGAAGAAAATAGAATAGGCAAAAAGAAGGGAAAGGTATAAAACCTATGATGAAGTAATTAACACTGACGGCAGAATCACAGCTGTGGGGTTCTGCCACCTGAACAGCACTAAGAGTTACTTTTATATTGTATCTCACTAAAAATGCCACATTTTCTTACAATAAATCTCTGTCCTAAGGAGTAAGCAATTTGGGAATAGAGGAATATTTTAAGATCTAGAAGGCATTCTTGCTATAAACAGTTGAGTCCCATACGTTCACTCTGACTATCCATCCATTTGATAGTCTGCTCAACACATCCACCACAGTATAGTCATAAAGCTGCAAACACAAAAAAATGATATTAATGAAGACATGAAATTGACATTGATACCAAGCTTCTGAACAGATGTTCCACAGTAATTAAACTTTCCTAGAGTAGGCTAAGGAAAGCAATTAAGTCTGTGGTAGAATCCAAAGATCTGCTCACACAACGTGCAAGTATTTTCCACGTCATTATTTGTTCCGTGTGATTCAGTTTGTTAAATGCATCAACTGAGGATTAGAGAAATCTCAAGGAAAACAGCACAGTACAGAAGCATAAAGTATTATTACAGTATGTTAAAAAATCCAATAGGATTTGAAGTTTACCCAAATAGGAAATACATATATACCCTATAATTTTGGGGAGAGTTAATGAAATATGTAAAATAGGAAAAGAACCAATGAACTGTTGATCACTAGGGGGAAAAGCATGTCATTTACTGGGACATGCAGTAATATTCTCTGATCAGTACCTGTTATACATGACTTGGAAAAAATTGTCTTTATTCCATGATTGGAAACATCAGCCTACTGTCTCATACACATAGAAACTGAGAGCATCCCATTGCATCAACAAATAGGAGCAATGCAACTAAAATTTGAGATCAAAAGTGGTAAGTATTTTTTCTTCTTCTTCTTCTTCCAAAACAAGCATGTATGTTTGTTTTATTGTGCAGTCACTGAAGGAAATAGTTCATCCATTTTTACTTACTGTGAGACTCTAGATCCTTCCATAATACAGGATTCAAAGGTACAGGTACAGGAAGGATTCAGAGGACTCAACAAGCATTAAGAAAGAAGAGGTGTGCACTGAGCTTCCATACAGAGAGCAGAAGAAAACTCCCCCGGGGCTGCTTAGGGAAGAGCTCTGCCCTCAAGTCAGCTGATACTTTTACAGGGCTATAAAAGCAGGTCAGTGGGCAAACGAGCCAAGAGAGGAGAAGGCTGTCACACAGAAAGGAGCTCCTGGACTGAAAGCTTGGCTTCTGTTGCCAGACTCCAGCTGAGAAAGAGCTGGAACTTAATGCTAAAATTAACCTTCACCAGGAAGCTAGCCAAAAGAAGCCTGGGCTGATAATATCCACTTGTGTATCTGGAAATACTCACTCTCTGTCTCCTTCTCCTCAGGGGCCAATAAATTCTCTGAACAAAACAGCTTGACTCTTGGACTCTTCTAAGCAGGACTCACAATCTTGTGAGACATCCACTGAAAAGCTTTTGCTCTCATTATATGTATTTACTGTGATGTAATTCAGAATGCAATAGGTATTTTCCAGATAGTAAATACAGAAATACGAAATAGACTAACACATAATTCCAGTTATGACAAGAGGAGGCAGACATTCATTCTTAACAAGCTAATGCCTCTTATAATGTCTGTCTGTATATATGAGGGCCAGATTTTCAAGCTGGGTTGGTTGGGTACCTACATCTCACAATATTTTACGAGTTACAGGCTGATTACTGAACTTTTTTTGAAGTCTAGCCCAATTTGCACATTGAGAGCACCTGAACTACTTGTCAAAGTTAACCATGAAAAATCATACCTTTCTGCTCAATCCTACCTTTCTGGTGCTTGAAAACATCTGGTAATATTTTACTCATGGCCAGTTTTGTACGATTCGGTGTATATGCCTATAAAATTGGCTATGTTGGCTCAAACAAGAATTTTTAAAGAAGACTTTGCATGAAAATATGTTATATTGTGGCATATCCCAGTAAGAGAATTATATATACTTTAATATACTGTAATTTAAATTCACATGGAGGAAAAAAAAGCTGCTTTGGCATTCTTATACTTTTAATACAGATCACTGAGGCTGAATGTGATTTTTAGTGTGTATCTTGTCATTCCTACTATGTCTGTATCAATTGGGAAGACGTGGGGGCCTCTGCCCAGATTGAAAAGTTACAGCACATCTCATAAAAAAGTTAACAGACGCTGAGAAGAGAGAGGCAGCTGACAAGTTGTACAGACAAGTGTTGGGCAACAGGGAACACTGAAAAGGGAAGCTACAAAAGAAATAGAGCAAGAATAGGCACCTCAAGAGGCTGCAGAAAGAGAGTAGGAGCCAGTTCAACAGCAGCTGGGGAAGTTTTCCAGAGCAATGAACACAGAGAAATCAAAAGGCTGGTCAAGAACAGGGAGTAACAAGAGGTGTATGCTGTGTGCAGTGCTTTAAAATACAGAAATATATAAAGGGAAATATATGTATAGAAAAGGAAAAACAAACATAAGCTGTAAAATAGATGACCAGTCTGTTCTGAAAGCAGATTTAGTTTGGATATCCAAAGTATTACAAGAAAAATGCTAAAAAGCATATTACCTTACTTCTAATTAAAATTATTTTGCTTTATAACATGTTATTAAAATCAGTGTAGTTATTAAAGAGCAATATAGTCATTTTACATTCTTGGGAAAACTATTAAGATAGGAAAACAGAGATAGATCCAGAAATAAAATATTTTTATTACAGAAAAGAGCTGTAACCCTGAGTTCTGAATAACAGGCAGAAACCTTACAAACTGCTTCATTTCAAAGTGAAAAGGTTGAGCAGGTTGTGATGTGGAGAGGCTGGAAGCCGGACTTAATCCCTAGAGAAAAAGCAATGTTTTCATTCACTGTAAGAATCTCCTTCAAATCCTGCAGTGGAACATACTATAATACTCTAAGATCCTTTCCAGGACTGCCTATGTTACCCAGCAATGAAAAACCTATGGTAATTGAATTTCCCTTCCCATTTGAAGGCTATCCAATCACTTAATAGATGACCTTGTCAATCTGATTTCATGCTACTCATTTTCTAAGATTTACACTGTCCAAAATAATTTATCCTCGTTTGTGATACTTATACCTTCAGAATGTTAAAATAAAAAACTACGCTCTATTGACTTTAGACAGATACCCAAACCCGACAGGTTTCTAACCATTCTTCTTGTCTGACACTTTCACATTTCCATCACTCTTCTGACCACGAGATGTCTGAAATCACACATGGTTTTGCAGGTGGGATGACACAAAAGTCATTTAGAGAGCAGTTACCATCTTTTGCTCCACTACCCATTATTTCTGAAGACAGAATATTGGCAATTTTCACTACCACATCCCGTTTGAAATACTTTTCTAAACTGTATTAATCACTGCCTTCAGCCTCCTGGCATTAACACTCCAAATTTCTTTTTGGGCTAGTCATCATCTCCTTTTCCCCATCTGCATTCAAAGGCTGCTGGTTTTTTTTTCCCTAATTGAAACAATGAAGAATATTTTCTAAATGAAAATGCTGAAGAAAGCTACATCTGATATAAAAGTCTGCCTTCTCACTCCAAGTAAGTCTCTCTCATCTTAACTGCAGTTGTTTTTAGTCTTTTTGATAGCTCTTCAATCAACTTAAATAACTTTTTTTATTACCTAAAGTATTTTTTTCACTTTTACTCTTGCTCTCTTGGATTAATTTTTTTTCATATTCAATCCAGAACTATGATTTATAATAAAGTATTTCAAATCTAGAAAGTCACTGTTCCACTGAAATACCATATACTTCATGTAAGCAATCCAGTTCAGGAATTGACACCAAATTTAAACTCTATCATAATTTATAGTATCCCAGTTTTTCTTGACTGTTTTTCATACTTTAGTTTATGTGCATGTGCACTGTAATACTTTCAAAATATCTGTTTTATTTTTACTAACACCACTGTGTATTTCTATTGATGGCTTAAGGTTACTCCTTAAATCACCAACTTGAGTGAAAGAAAAGAATACCTTTATTTCCTTTCCTGAAAAGTTTAAAGAGATATTTAACGTGCTTTGTAAGGTTTGAATTTGAAACTCAATACATTTCCCATTTAAACAACTCCTGTAGTTTTGATTCCAATGCAAAGCTATAAAAGATACAAGAGTCTAGACAAAAGCAAAATAAATGCACATTTAAACACCATCACACTGTTCCACAGGACAGTGTAACTCAGACCATACACAATTCAGAAGATAGCAAATGCCTAATTGCAGCATGCTACAACTAATTTTGTCAGGAGACCTGGCCATAAATTACATTATAAGCATAATTTTAGATCTCCTTTTACAAACAGTTTCACAACATCCCCTTACCACAGAACTGAGTGACAATATTAAACATATTTGGCATTAAGACTACAAAAGCACAGACAGATAATTCACTTGAGAGATAACGTTAGTTTTATTTGATTGTTTCAGAACACAGAGAAATCCCAGTATACTTTTGTTAATTGAGAAACTTTCACACAAATGTGCTGCTCCTATTTTGAAATGATAAATTAATCGCAGAGAACCTGTAAATCACAGACATTTCAGACTGGAAGGGGAAAAAAAAATTGCAAGTACAGTGCTTTAAAACTGCTCAATCATATTTAGTCCTTAATTACATACCTCTTTCCACAGTCTTACAAATTTTTTTGAGATCTCCAATATTCTCTTGTTTCCCAGTTTTCTTGTAAAATATTCTACTTAATAATATAATACTTCATCAAAATCAACAGTAAAAATATTGAACTTCACACTACTTTACTCTCAAATAAGGCCACAAAGGGGCAGAAAGGTTGAAAAGGGAGGAGGGATGCCCTAAAAATTGAAATTTATTTTAAATGAAAAAATATTTTTAAAAATCTATAATAGCAAAACAATTTTACATCAAAAGTTAAAATAACAGCCCAGTCCCCTCACTACTACAAATAATGGATCTAGGAATTCAATACAGCTATGTTGATTTCTGCTATAAGAGCACCCTGGCCTTAGAAAGCACATTAAAAAGGTTGTAATGGAGAATCCAATTTCACATGGTATCATTTTATATGAGTTTCCTGAAGTACCAGTGTTAAAAAGGAGGAAAAAAAAAACCCTAGCAGAGAAGCTGAAATGGTTAGGCAGTAATTAATCAGAAATAATATACTATTGGAAAGTTTCCTTTTAGCTCCTTGGTTACAGAAGCCATCTATATTCATATATTAGGGACAGTGGAATACATTTACATGAAAGAAAAGCTTTGCAGAAGGATAACAGATCCCTGTCCCCCTTCTTGAGAGATGTCTTTTCTAAACCATTCTAAATTAACATATGGTAAATGTACATAGGTTTAGACCCATTAAGAGTTGAAGTGTTCAAAATGTTCATCAGAGAATTCAGAGTCTTGTTACTATGAGGTGTAATTTAATATTTTCACTATAGCTGCACCAAAGACAATGAACATATTGAGTTTCACCATTCGTTACTGCAGGCCAGACACAGTCTTTCTACATATAAACTATCAAAGCACCACTAAACTTAAACTGAAATGTTAAACGCAGCAACTTGGATGTCTTTAATCAACATCTGCTGAACAGTTTAGTTTCTCTATAGCAGCAAAGGTAAGACAGCAATGCTTATATGGAAATGTCTGAATAGGAAGTAATCTGTAATCTGATATAGTTTTAAGATAGTTTGCTTTTGGTATGAAGAATGTCCTTTTCTAAAACAAAATTCAATTAATTTCCTTTATCTTGTATCTCCTCAAAACCAGCAGGTTTGTACGTGAAACTTAGTCTCACTCTAACACCATCAACTACACAAAATTAAAGGAAAATTTTTACAAAGTACATCTATGGCACAGAAATACTTTTCTCTCTGAATCAGTTTTTCATTAGGTCATTGATGCCTACAATTTATTAATCAATTTAGCCATCCTTATCCATTTGGCTTCCTTCAGGTTTTTTTGTTTGTTGTAAAAGCTTTGATGAAAAGATCAATGAAGAACACTCACTGTCCCTTTGGCAATTACAGGAAAATCCTGAAGATGCATGTGGAAGTAACCTGCTGCTACAATGTCAGTGACACTCTCCATACTATAACAAAATGTCATATTTTTTCTCTGATTTATGTTTCTTTGCTGGACAATGAGAAATTTCAGCAACTGTCAGATGAAGTTCTCATCCACTGAGCTTCACGTTCACTCCCCGAACCACGTACCCCTCTGCATGGTGGGGTTTGACAGACACTGGATAAAATCCTCACATGAGTGGTGAGTTAGGAGCTTGAAGTTAAGAACACTTGGAAGTCCTTCAGGGATGATGGCTATATCAATGTATTACACAGACTGACTACTTTATCTCTCTACTTCTGCAAGCATTCAAATTACTACAGATTAGTTTTTATCAGGCTTTCTCCTCTTAATGCACTTAATTTTAACTGTAATATTCTCCTAAAAAACTTGAGCATCACTTGACAGTAAAGCTACAGTGGTCTGCCAACACCTCCATTTTCAGTGTCTGCCATTCAGGTGATAGACAGTTTGGAGGTTTTAAATGATTCAACGATGGCAAGTTCAATGCTACACAACTGTCAGAGACAGAGCTACCTGTCCGTGGGTGTATCTTCTTCCCCCTCCACAAAGCTGGAATGATTCATAAGTACTCGTGGACTTTTGCAATCCAAAAATTTCAAGACAGAGGATGAATTATATTACAGTTCATAAAGTGGCAGTACACAGAAATCAACAACAGTTGAAGTGTGCAAACAGTGAGAACTGATGAATACAAAATGTCACGCAGGAAATTTTTGTAATTCTAATTATTGTAAATCTAATACAACAAGACAAGCTCCCAGGGACATTTTACAGGGATGACCTCTTTTGCAACTAAATTAGCAAGCTCCTGTTCTCTATTACTATATTTTGTTTCTATACTTTGAAGTTCCTCCCATTTGTTCAGCTGTTTACTATCACATCCACCTCCCAACATTCAAAGAATCTCAAAAGTCATGGATTTTTATTAAATAAACATTCAAATCCAACTATTTATGGTTCCCATGACAGCCACAACAAAATCTCAGACTTAACCATGAATAAAGATTTTAGTATAGGACACAGCAGGTATTTCATTCAAATTTAAATTGTGCTTTAACACCTTCCCAGTCCTATCGGTCAACAAGCTTTAAGATGAAGACTTGACAGATTCCTGTGGACCTTTAGCAGCTTCTCCCTCAAGATCAGCAGCAGGCTCTACAGAGAGCAGCATGCACGGGTTCCCATGGTGTACAGCCACTTCGGCATGGGGTTAAGCACAGCGCAACAAAGGACTCTGTGCCTTTCTGGGGACATTAATGCACATTTCTGCTGCCAAATTAAGGCATCTCCTAGATAATAAATATAGTGGGCCTGATTTTTCTCCCTGATAAGTAAGAGGGTTTGCTGGCATAATTACCTTTAGCAAATTTACTGCAGATTTTTTCTTAAGCAAATGGTAAATAAGCCAAATATTTCTTTCATATAAAAAGATTACACAAGGTTATGCCATTTTTCTTTTTACTTTCCAAGAATTGCTTTACTCCCTTCTCTTTGTTTCACTTTGATCTTAGCACTGTGCCTGGCTGGGCGTTAAAAATTAAAGTCAGGTGTGTTAGAAGGAAGTGAATTAGATTCAGATTCCATTCTAAAGTTGGACTTATTCTACTCATATTCAAACATACCACAGCTGATTCTCCCACCAAGAAATACATACTACTTGGCAACAAGAAAATTATCAAAGCAATCTGACCAAATTGGCACCACTAGCTCTGGCCACATCTGGTAACAATAATATGAAGGGAGAAGTATGAAGATAACAATTCTCATTTATTGTTACCATTAAACTTATCTGCATGCGTACTCCTGAGTCTTTGAACTTCATGATTTCATAAAGCCAATGAGAGCTCCACTCAAAGGTGAAGGGTGATGCTTTTCCAAATGTGATTAAGTATGAAATTTACTAAGGTATTAGAGTCTCTAGTCACAGAGTGCTCAGTCAGAGGACAGCAGTGGAATACCACCAGGAAAGCACAAGCGCCAGCACCAAGGAGCTCTAGCAATCTATAAATTAAGATGGTTGATTCCATGCCAGCAGAGGGGTAAAGTTTTAATATACTACAAAATTGCTAAAACCCAACTGCTAATGCATAACCCTACTTTTTATATTTAGTTGGACATGTTTCTTTTTTATTTCCAGATATAACAAACTTGGATATACATTCAGTAAAGCTGCACATCAAGTGTAACTGCCTATCCTAGCAAGGAGATGAACAAGGGCAGTGGGATCTATTTATTTCAGGATTAGGCAAGAATGGTTTATCAGGTTAATAAGTTATCCAGTCACTATACTGTTGAATATTTAACACATCATACTATAAAAAAATTCATCTCTCAGATGAAATCATACATAAAATGTGCCATTTCTGAATCACTTAAGATTTAAAATTGTCTTCTCATAGGGTTTACTGCATATAATTAACAAGCTGATTCATTTATTTTCCTAAGGAACATTTCATAAAATTACGATTTGAGATCTGCCTATCCCTGTGAATCCCCCTCATCAGTGTCTGGGTCAGTCACTGAAGGTGAGAAGCCACCCAGCCTCCTTTCTCCCTGACACAGATCAGTCACCTGGAGCATGGACCTTTGAAAGAGCTTCCAAGGAAAAGATCAGCATGTAATAATCCACACAAGCCTTCCGGGCTTGTGCAATACTTTGCTCCATGCTCTGCTTCTTGGGGGATCTGATTTTGCATCATTTCAATGAGTTGTCAAGGATTCAGTGCTAAACTGGTGGCAGGTACAAAACCAGCTGAATCTGTCATGTTCTGACAGTGGGGAAATAGCCAGGCTGCCACTCAAAGATGCAGTTCCAAGAGCAAGGAATCACATGAATACACCCTCAGTCAGCAGCTAAAAATTCTAAGTGAGTCATGACAGCAGGATACCTCTCTATGTAAAATTATTCTCAATTACACTTATAAAACCTTCCCTTATAATTTTCAATTCCAGTCAGTAGACATCTGTTACATTTTTTGGAAAGAAATTTCATTTCTTCAAAAAAAAATATATTTCTCCTAAACAATTCTGATTTTCCCCGATTCTTTTTCAGATGTATAGGCAGCCATCAATTTCCCTAAATAATTCCTGTATGGTCTACTGCACCTCCAAAATATGACAACTCCTCCTTTCTTTTTGCCCAGTCACACTACACATAACCGAGTTCTTTCACACTTCAAAACAAATCTCCCCCGACTCTATTAAAAAGAAAATATTACTCTTCACACAGCTTAAAATTCTCAGCATGTAAGTTGGCTGTTTCCTCAGCACGAATAAAACTTAGTATCTTATTTAAAGATAACTTTGTTAATTAGTATTGACATTTCAGAGCTGAAGGACAGATTCCTTCCTCCCCAGGAGCACTGGTGTCACACCAGCAGTGGGAGGCCCTTATGTAAGTGCCTCATTAAGCTTAGTCCCACTTTGCAGATGACACACTGTGTCCAGGAGCACTTGTGTGTGCTGTGAACAACCCGAGTTCTCAACAACCTCATTCTCTTCATCGTGTGAAGAACCCTCTCAAAACTAGCATAACTTGATCTACAATAACTTACTGTTGTAGTGGTGACAACTGCAGACAATATTTCTTCTTACTTCAGAGTCCATGATTTACAGTACACCTGATATTCAAAAATTACCATGTTTACAGAACTGGCATCTGATAGAAGTTTTCAAATTTTGTAATCTCATGAAAATGTATTTGAAGAATTTGTTGATTTCCTCCTACAAAGGTAAGTGCTTATTTTCAAAAAGGCCACTAAGCAGAAGTGTGTAATCCAACCGTTCTCTTTTTGAAGGGGAGGCTTGGAAAAGAACAGCAGTAGCAAGCAGGTCATCGGGAATAGAGGGGAGATCAACAAAACCTGGACTTCTAGCCTCAGTGGGTACAAAATTCATTGGAAAGGACAATTGATTCAAGCACGGGCTGGAAAAGTTTATAATGATCCTGAATTTCAATGTGCAAGGATTTACCTAGACTCGTAACTATGGTTTTAGGCTGGATGAACATTCAGGTTGGCAGCACTAAGTGAATGTATATTAGGTCACATATTTCTAGTGATCTTTTATAAACTGTAAAAACTTAGCAGTGTTAGAAAGAACGAGAAATTAAGCTAAAGAAAAGTGAAAATGATCCCTGGCTCTGATCTTAATGACACTGTTCTCAGTGTCTCTGTGTACAGGCTGAGAGCATCCCAACAGCTGTTCTGGTTAGGCTTAAGGGGGATTTGTGCTCAGTCTCAAAGTTGCACTTGATTGTGCAGAATCCTTGAGGACACATTTTTCTGATAATGTATTGGGCTCAGTAACACCACCACCCTGGATGAGCAACGGACTATATTTAGTTCAATTTCACTTTCAGGCTGTTCTGAAAAGCTACCCATGATTTGGCAAAGCTACAAGCATAAGCAGCCAACAAAGTACAATTTTCTAATACTCAGTACACGGAACACTGTACTCTTGAAATGGACATACACTATTAGAAGATTCAATTCTTAAATAATACAACAGTTTATAGTCACCATAGCAGCTTTGTAACATCAGAACTTTCATGCTACACCAGAAAGACTCCCTAATTTTCTTTAAGACCTGAAATCCACAGTCAGAACATTGATCTGTTTTGCAGAACTGGTTCAGAATTTTTCATCTGACTCCAGAAATACAACAGATCTCTGATTAGAGACTGCAAAATCCCAGCTGACATAACAGCCTGTTTACAGTGTTCTGATAGAATTTGACAAAGTTAATAAAAAATGTCCCTTGTCATGCCCTGACCCCTTTCTGGGAATATGAAAACACGCTCCCAGCTGATTAAACCATGAAAAAAAAGAATCCAAAGGCATCTTCTATCAGCAATGTGCTTGCACATTTTACTTGTTGCCTGTACCAAGCAATACTACTGATGTAAATTTCTCAGCCCAAGAGTAGGACTCCCTTGTTTACACCAATCACTCCTAACCTGACCACACGTACATTTCCTCTTTTTTAGAAGACAGCCAAAAGCAATGCATCCAATTAATTGTGCAATACAATTTAACACAAACTGGACAATATCACCAAAAGTGCAGAGTCCAGCCAATCCAAGTACAGATTCCAATTATTACATGAGAAATAAGACTTTATGACATTTCCTACAAATGCTAATTAGCTGGTAGGTTAAGGCCCTTAGTCATGTAGCACATCATCAATCACAAAGCCTAAACTATTAAAGATGGAAACTGTAACATTTTACATGAAAAGTTATGTAGCAAGTCAAGGTAGAATATTATATAAACCCCCTTTAGCTGGTGTTCTTTTATGATAGTCCCCACAAAAGAATTTCCACAAGCTGTTGTCCTAATATGATCCAGGTCTACATCCTGTACGCCGTTCTTGTCTCAACAGCTACCGTTTTCAACACAGTGACTGCTACTTCAGAGCATATAACTGGAGTTTTTAAGTATCTGTAGATTCCTAGAGGACAAAAGACTCCACTTCCACCTACTGTACAAAAGGCAAAATTTGGGAGCAAAAAGGGACATCACCAAGTTCAGCACTTTTGCTCTCCAGCCTACAACTCGGCCATGTTCATAGAACTGGGACATTCTGGTAAGAAATACATAAAGATTTCTGAGGTCTGCCCCTCTGCATGCTAAACTGACAGATACGAGGTGTAAGACTAGCTTTGCCAGGTTAAACAAGGCTATTAAAACAGCATACCCAACTTTACTGGCACTAAAATGGAACAGTGGTGCCAAAGGTTCTAAAAGAAAGAAATATTAAGTAATATTGCACCTCTGACATTGACATAAGTTTATTATTACTCCATGCCAATCTACCTTGATCCAAATCCTCTAAACACATGCTGCTCCAGTGCTGGGCCTCCCTTAAGCCTGCAAATTATACTGAATAGTCCAGCAGTTTTTCAATTCGGTGAAAAATTACACCCAAATCTCTGCGTGGAAGGACAATGCACCATCAGATCCTTATCTAGCCCATAAATGTTTCTGCAAGTGCTTACCCTGTGTTTGTTCCTACGGCATCCCACAGGCATCACCACAGCTGGTTTGGGTTTTTCTTCCTCACCTTTGGTAGGGAGCCCTCAACAGAACCTGTCCTGCCCTCCCAGTGTGACAGCTAGCCAGATAAGAGAAGGAACTGCTCCAGCTTCCAAAGGGAGTTTTGCAGGGTTTGGTTTTGTCTCTTTTGTATTTTTTTTTTTCCATACAGCAGATAACATATATAAGAGAAGGAATACAGATTAGAAATTGTGTATTTCCAAATTACATATTTCTTCCTACTCACTTTCAGGTTATTACTGACAGAAATATTTTTAGGCACTATACACAAATTCTTCCTTCTTCAGTTACTTGAATACAACCATTAAAACAAATATTATTTTAGGCTGAGTGAAGTACTTCAGGCTGAGTGGAGAGAGATGTAGCCATCTATCTTGCAACAACAACTGAAGGCAGGAATACAACTGGTTATTCACAAGTCTCATATCAAAAGTAAACAAAAATACAAGGGTATAAAATTTGGTCCTGAGTAGAAAGAAGAAAATGGAGGCAAGCGTTATAATACTATAGTCAGAAGAATCTGATGTCCAGATAGAACCTGCAAAGAAGAACTAGAAGCACTTCCTTCATTTTCAGAAGGGTGTTCAGGAGAGTAAGCCAGAACCAGAGCAGTCCTGGACAAGGGAGGGTATGTAAACACAGGGCAATCAACTGTGAGGCCCCACCATTGTTCCACCTCCTGAGTGTCACAGGAAATGGTCCATCCTGCTTTCCACTCCCTAAATTATCCACATCTATGTGCACAATGAGAACAAGTTTCTAAATCTTCAACACAGACTTGTCTGGCTGCCATCCCAAAGTGAAATCAGTACTGGAAGAAGTGGCCAAAAGATCAGATGATGAGCAAAAACTGGAGGAAAGCAAAAGTCATGTGCAATCCAGAAAGGAGTAAAACATAAAATGATAATAAGATTAAAATAAAGGATAAAATTACTGTAATTAGGATAGATTAAATACTTTTCTATCAAAATTTATTCTTAGTTAAGCTTGCAATTGGAGAGGCATGTTGTCAAAACTGGAAAGAAAACAGGTACACTGGACAATCTTTTTCTTAAAGCACAGCATCCACTACTACATTCTCTGAAAAGCCCTGAAAAGGGACTGTTCAAAAATACTGCTGTAACAATACCACAGCACTAGGAATTAGCACAGTACACAGTCCAACATACTCCTGCAATAACACACAACTCAATGAACAATCTGAGTGTGCTCCAAAAGGAGCTGTGCTCCCTTTGCCTTTGGCAGAACACACGGACTGTACAAGGTATGAATGCCCTGGGACACCACTTCAGCTGGGGAGGGTAAAATTATCTAGAACTGAAAGGCACCAATGCCAGGAAAGCTTCTTGGGAAAAAAAAGGCAGACAAAGAACATCTTCCCTTCTGCATGCAAATATTGTGACCCAGAGATGAGATTTCATCTGCTGCCAAGGACACTGGAATGCTCAAGGACACTAAACGTGAGAAGTCGTGATCTAATAAGCACTGCCAAAATGAAGCCGAACACTTGGGTTAACCAGACAAGTAGATTGCTATTTTTTTCCCATATGAATGTAAAAGCCTGGGTTTGCATTGGTGACATACAGGATTTTCTACTTCAGAATTGTACACCAGGCACATGGAAAGTAAACACTGAAAGCATCATTTACAGCATCATACTCTAGATTCACTTAAATGAGGGGTGAGTAGAGCAGGACAATATTTCAATCAAATTTCTCTTTAGTCAAATGATCTGTGACTGACTATTGGAAGAGAAACACAAATAAAATAAAGATCCAAATCTGAAAATGTGACCTAAGGGTAACTTTAAAAATGAATTTTCCAAATACAACATTCTTGTCCTATAAACAAAATAATGACAATCTGGCATTAGTAATTTTGGGCATGCTAACATCTACACATTAAAAGAATGTGGTTATTAAAAATGCTTCAAAGAAGCAAATCTACACATAACTTATGTGCTGCAAGCGTAATATTTTTTGTGCTTTTTTTAAAGTAATCATCAAAATTCATTCTTCTCTAAGTAAACCCAGTATTTAGCCCATAGCAGAAAAACTGAACTTCACAAGTCCCCTAACCAAGGGAAATAACCTCCAAAAAAGAAAATTCTACTGGAAGTGCTGCTTCCAGGTTTTTTTTTAAAAAATCTGTTCAATACTAACTCTGACTTTCCACCCAGCTGTTAGCAGGATTTATCTCTTTGTATACTAGAGCTCATGAGGCTATAACATACTTCACTCTGTGATCTAGTGGAGAGAGTGTGCAGTTTGAGAATGATTATGTCCACTAAGAAGTAGGTGCAAAGGAGGCAAGACCATCTGCACACCCTAATAAAATGGCCATGATTTATTAAAAACAGGAAAAGTGTTAAGCTGCATATTTCTGAGGACAAAGCCATGACAGATAGTGGTGACAGTTACTCATCACAAAATTTTCACCACTGAATACGCATTCGTCTTACTGACCCATTTCCTCAAATCTATGTACAAGAGAAATTGTAAATTGTTGGTTTGTTCAGGGGGTTGTTTTTTTTTTTTTTTAAGAATGCATACAATAAGAACAGATGCATTCTGTTCTTCAGAATGCTCAAGAAATGTCCAAAACTAGTTAGCATTCAGTACAGGATAAAAGCCTCCAAGTTTGGTTTCTTTTAGTTCATCAGCATTGCTAACAAGGCAAATATTCAGAAATAGGATTAAAGTGGATGTGTACTTATATTCCAGTTTCGATAGGCCTTATTTCCCAGGCCTGAAAAAGCAGCTTTCTCAGTTTCTGGAAATAAGGACTTGGCTTTTTTAATTCGGTGCTTAAGCAATTGCAGACAGAAGCACAACTAGACCATGTGAACCCTGTATGAATCCTGGAGGAAAACCACAGTAACATGAACTACCTACATAATAATAGAGTAAGGAGGAGTAGACATTCTTTGAGTGGCTGTAAAAGGAGGGAAGAACAGTAAAATATATGTGACGCCAGGAACTTTTCCCCCATTTCTTGGTATGCTCACAAGTGCATCTCTGTATGGTAAACAGTGACAGGCAGGACACAAACAGCACACACCTGGCAGCACCAATATTTTTTGTGAGAGCAAGAAAAAGGATAAGGAAATGAACACCCTACTGCTGTATGCAGAACTCTTGCAGAGCTGCCTCTACAGGAAATTCCCTCCCCACTCCCCCAGGTGGAAACTGTAATGATTGAATCCAACTTCCCAAAGAGAGCAAATGCAGTTAGTTAAATTTAGGAAAATGCAGTTAGTTAAAGTTAGGAACTAATGGGACTCACAGGCTTGGCTGTTTGGAGGGAGCCTCCCTTCTTAATGTCTTTAGACCACGGGGAAAGCAGACAACTGAATCAATTTAGGTTCCTTCTCCGCTCCCCTCCTCTCCCCCCAGAGAAGAAAGCCCTTTAGGCTAAAAATGCAGTATCCGGATTCTTTAGCAGGCCCACACATTTTATTTACATTATTTGGGAAGAGTAATAACCAGTGCTCATAAGGATACTGGAATCCCTCATGTAGAGGGATAAGAAGTTTTATCAGGATTTTTAGTTCTTCCATTTAACTCCAATAATTTTGTGACTACTGCAGCATGTAATATTTTTCTGATATCATATATATAATACTACAAAAAATGTACCGCGGATAACAGTAAAACATTTTATAGTACAGAATTTTACTATTACAAACTCCCTGCATCTTTTTAATATATTAAAAGTAATACACTTTAAGAAATGGAAGTATTTCCTTTAAATGTTCCTCCAAAGGTATACAACATATCCTTTCATCAGTGATCTTACCTTTTTCTGAAGGACATTAATTTTTCTTTCTTTTACTTCCAACATGTCTTTCATATCTCGAATTTCTCCAGCAAGGGTTCCTTTCTCTTCTGTGAGGTCTTGAAGTTGTTTTGTTTTTTTATTCAGAAAGGTTTCTTTCTCTTCCAACCGTAACCGCAAGGCATCAACCTACAGTAAGTAAATCAAACATATTTAGGGGTTCAGTATAGATCATTAGCATTTTTCTAATACTCTTTTATCCACAGTTAAGAGATGTTTTGTTTCTCTTCCATGTAATTTTCCAAACTGGATTCATTGTTTTACTTGTTACACTTTTCTCCAGTCTTTATTTCACAGGTCTCTTACCAAATGGGTTGACTCTTTCTCTGTACTAAGCACAAAGCCCCATCAAACAAAATAAGGGATATTCAAGGATTTTCCTAAGCAAAACTCTCTGCATACGTAACTGGTGGGTTTTTTTCCTCTAGAAAAAACAAAAAACAAAACCCAAAAGAATTCCAACAGCCCAGAATGTGTAAGCACCCTTGATTTTCTCATTTTTTGCTGTGCTAATATGCAAGCATGCAAATTTGTTATTCTCTTCATGTAATTCAAACAGTAATAAAATAGCAGCAATCTCAATTTATTAAAGAAACAGAATATGTTTGGGTTTAACCATCATTACTACAAGAATCACACCTGATATGTATTGGTGCCTCCAGGAGCACTTCCACTATTTACATATTCTGGTTCAGAAAAGCAACTACAAATGAAGTGCTGAGCAATTCTCAATATATAACACCAGGGGGGTGGAGAATATTTGGGAGTAAAGAACAGATTTAATCTATATTAAGTTTTTGAACACCAAGAGAGACTTTTTTTTCCTCAATGTGAGCTTTATATTATTCAAAGCTTATTTGTAAATAAAATAATACAAGAAAATGTATACCCACAAATTCAGTCAGTGCTAATAAACATCATGGAAATCAGAGACCTAAGATAAACGGAGTGCAATGATTTATTGTTACAGAGACAAGTTTCCTTGAACAGAGGCTTTTTCTGCAGCTCTGAACCACACTAATGGGACTCACAGGCTTGTTTTGGCTGCAAGGTTCACCACTGAGAAGACAAGGTTTGGATTGAAAATGTATGATGCAGCAATTTAGAATAATGCTCCATCTCCAAGAGAGCTGCATGCAGTCAGGCAAGTGAAGAATTTTTGATTCACTAATCCGAATTTCAAACACACAAATTTTAGAAAATAGAGAACAAGAGTTTAAAGTTTGTATTACCTAGACATTGTATAAGGTTAATTCATAATAAAAAGCTAGATAGAAGAAACTGAAAGGGCATAACTGGAAGCGTAGCATTTTTAAGTTCTGCAGATGGAATAGTCAGAAAGGGTCTTCTCTAATAAGCAATTTTTTCCCTACTTAATCAGAATACTATTAAAGTACAAAAAAATGAGAAAATCTGTATTTATGTATATTCTGAGTTTTGTAATGCTAAATTTACTCAAATCAAAAGTATTTTCAATGCCACTTTAAAACTTAGTTTGGGACCAATTTAGATGATCTATTGGATCTCAAAATGCATGTTCTTCCTGCTTTTAAAATGGCTCATTGCCTTTCTATACACTGGAAAAAAGATTTACATTCCACTGGATTTATTTTATTTTTAAGGCTTTTTTACAATATGATAGTAATAAGATCCCTCATTTTGTAAGCAGTGTGCAGTAAGGGATTCAAAGATGACTTTTTAAATTAGAAAACAAGAAATAATAACAGCAGCAGCAAGCTTTCAGACCTCTTTTAATAAACATAAAAGACCTCATCTGAAACTCGTTACCACATCTTCTTTATACTTAATCACTAATTTGCTTCACGTCTGAAAGCAATCCTTGAACTCAAATCATAGGAATCTCTGTCGGGCCTTTCAGCTGCAGCCCAGGAGCCCGCCACAGGAGCCCGCCACAGGAGCCCGCCACAGGAGCCCGCCACAGGAGCCCGCCACAGGAGCCCGCCACAGGAGCCCGCCACAGGAGCCCGCCACAGGAGCCCGGAGCGGGCTCTCCGGGAGCGGCTCTCCCCGTCAGGCGCTTCCAGGCTCATTTCCAGCGGCCTCGAGGAAGAAGCCGAAAGCTTTAAGTCAAGGGAGTTGGAGGTGATTAGATCCCTGGATAAACACAGCACTGACACCATTCCCCCGTGGCTGGGATAACACGGCAGCTTCCACACGTCTGCTGCAGTTCTGTCCTGCTTGGCTGAACCAGGCTGTGTCTGAGTAAATAATCTTTTCTTCGCTGCCCATCCACTCCCCGCCCCAAGGGCTGAGCAGACAATTCGCACCCTTTTTCACTAATTTCTTCCCACACACCCCTGTCAGCATGGCTCTCTAGATTCAGTTTAGGATTGGGGGGAGGTTAGGCAATGAAACTTGGGAGCACAAGGAGGGTGGAGAGGATGAGCAAATGGCTCTGAATGCCCAGACAACCTGTGTGGGCAACAGGAGCAGAGCCATGTCCACTCCAGCTTCTCAGGCTCAAATCCTGCTTTAGCGTCAAATAAAGTCTTTACAGCATAACCAAAGTGCAGCTTCAACTGCACTGAGAAACAGCCAAAGAATCTCAATCCCATCCACCCCAATTCACACAAGGACAAAGCAAGAGTTGGGAAGGAAAGAGCACAGCATGTCCACCACAGCCTCAGGTGGCAGAAAACATCTGCCAAATACATATCTATTTTCTTACATCTCCTCATCTTGAGACTGATACAGCAGAGCACTTTAATTCAAAAACCCACCTACGCAATGAAGTATTTCGATGGAATAAGTATATCATCCCCAAACGAACATTCACAGCAAGGAGCCGTTCTGAAGGCGGAGGCAGAACTCTGAGCCAGTGCCAGCCTGGGAGAGGGAACAGACAGCTCATACTGTGTGTGGTCCTGGGTGTGCAGATTGATTTTCTATTCACAGCAATGCAGTGTGGAGGTTTAGGAGAACATCAGTTATGTCAGTCACTTTCTCCTTCCCTAAAGTCCTCTTTCTGCCTCTAGTAATCAAGAACCAAGACTTCTACATTCCTCATAATAGGAAATAAAACTACCTCAGCCTGAACTGCAGGCGACCTTTCACTATCTGTTCAGCACTGAGCGTGTATGACATCATTTCATAAGTCAAATAAGAACGTCCAGATGGTAAAAAACCAAAATGCTGTTAAATCAGTTCCTCATCTTGTGGACGACCAGAAGCAAAATACACTACTTCATTTTTGGGCAGGGTGAATTTGCCAATACAAGAAATTATCCCTTCCCTGAAAATGGTACTGTGAGATCACGTCTCCCAAAAATAACACAACAATGGAGTATTCTAGATGGAGCATGCCAGTACACTATGAGGAATGTCTGCCATTTTGTTACTACTTCTTTTACATCTAAGGCGTTTTAAATATGGTTTGAAAGGAAATTAAATATGGGTCATTTTACAGCAACAGATTTATATTTTTTTATATTTGAAAGGATAAGGATTTTCTTAAGGTACACAAAAACACTCTCTTTGGCTTTTCACTCAACACTATCTAATTTTAAGAGTCCTTCACTTATTTTTCCAAGCTCTGGCAGTATATTTACAAGTAAAATTTGGCAGTCTGAAGAACACCGTAATTTTCCAGAAAAATAAAGCAAAAACAGATCTGATAGCTAACACATAAAGTATTTCAAAGACCTCTCTCCAAGTAAATTGCTTTTTAATTTTGTCTAACTTCTTTTGCCTGAGCAGCTACTTATTTCAAGTATTTAATACAATAAACTCTGTCACTTGCTCTGGAAATATACAACACACTGTGAAAACTTTAGAATTGGGTTATACTTTTGGAAAAAAAGAGTTCATGTAAGTGGCAAAAATTGCCAAATTCAATGTCGAACTTTATTAATCTTCATGTCATCACCCACCACTCATGACCAGCTTCAGTAGTGACGTCTACTCCTTGAAGTTCCTTAGTGTTAACTGTTTAACTTAGATGCCATATTACATATATCATTTATGAAAGTGGTTTAGTGCTATCGAGCTCCATGGGGAAGTACAACATGAAGCAGCACTACTGTGTTTCACTGTTAAGAATTATTTACTTTACCATCATAAAGAGATACGTTTAAGCAAATGTTTGACTGTATTTTTTTTTTAACTAAACCTGAAGGTCCTACTGAAGTCCTATGTGTGCTGTAGTTCCACAGCTGGGGTAATGACAAAAAAACTGTAACCCACTGTTAATCCCCCTCCTGAGCCACCTCTGTTCCAGTACACGCTGCAGCCAATTTTGCCACTGTGCCCAAGAGTCCGGCTCCTCCCCTTCTGTACCATGGTTCTCTCCCTTCCTCATGACCAACACAGGTTCCACAGGCCTGCTGACATTTTCTGGCTATTATTTGCTCTCTTAGTGTATTATGCAGCCATCTCTTGGAGGAAAAACCTCTGTTAATTAAAAAAACCCAAAATTTCTATTAAAGATCTTAGCACCTGTATTTATGCACCCACATATATCTGGGGAAATTCTAAGCTGTTACTATGAAAACCAATTTAAATCGAGAATAAAAGAGCTGTCACTCCAATTTTCCATACAGAAGTACTGATTTTTTAGTACAGAGAGCGTATTCTCACACAGGCCCTTTTGCAAATATGAGAACTGAACTACAAGTATAGAAGGGATATCATGTGTCCCAACTGCACTGTCCACTTCAGAGCCACTAAAAAAAACCCAATAAAAAGCCCAAAAAAACCCTATTCTAAAATAAGAATATATAATGAAAACTATCCCCGCATCTTATTTGTCCCTCATTTTTCAGTCTGATATGATGAAGACTAGCTTTTCCAAAGCAATAGCTGTACCTGGCAAGCCATACATTCATTTCTATCAAAAACATCTGATGTATGTAAAATTCGAGGCAGAAAAGGCAGAACATTTTGAAGCTGCAGACAACTGAATTTTGTACAATTAATACCATTTACACTCTGTTCCAAATTGAAACTCTAGTGAGTCAGCTAGCTTTTTCACTTCACAGAGGAGAATTCCACTTTCGAGTATTATTTCAAACAACATTCTCACCCCTCTAAGTAGTCTGAGTATTATGCTTGCTCTGGTTCACATTTTAATTCAGCTGATAGTTTATAGGGTTTATATTCTTTAAAGCATAATCTAGTTTGCTGTTTCATTTCCACAACTTCAGTATTTAGGAACTGACACAAGGGGAGGTGTTTAAAGCGGTACTTTGTAGTCCAGAGAAACAGACAGTGAGCAACAGGAGATGTTTTGCAAACACAGCAGAGTGTTGGCTGTTCACACCAGGAAAACAAACTCCTTCCATTTCCCCGACAGAATCCCTGTCATGAGCTCTTTCAGTCCTTCTGTACCAGGGCAGGAGAAGCACCCAGTGCTGTAACACCTCAAAATCACTTACTCTACTTAATCCTTGAAGGTGACACCTACAATTTTCATAAACTTCCCAGCCTCCACCCCCAACAGCTTTGGCAGCCACCAGCTCTACTAATCAGTCTTGATTTTTTTACATTCTTTTTATCCACCAGTCCAGATCATGCTGCTCTTTAAAAGAGAACATTGGTAAACTGACTGGTCAAACTACACCAGAAAAGGTTTCAGCTGAACCAGAGATTGTAAACAAGATATTAATGGCTCCCTCAGGCAGCACGAAAGTTGTCCTTGTGGAACATCATATGCCAAAAAGAATTCTGATCAGTGTAGCTTATCAATGCAGCCAACTCCCTACCAGCTGTTTTACTCTAATTTATATCTTTGCCTATTCTTACCACTAAAATTAAGTGGTTTAAAGCAGTTAGTCCAAAGTTCAGAATTTAATATTCAGTTTAGTTCCAGCAAATTTTGGAAAACACATGGGAACAGTAACTTATGTGCTAATACTTAGAGTTTCTGTTAATAAAACTCCCAACACTAACCTTACCTCATTGAACTTACCTCACTGATTTTTATGCTCATTATAAAACTATAGCTATCATAATACTTTTGAATTACTGCAAAAGGAAGTCAGTCATTCCAGAGTCAATGTTATTTAGCAACATAATGATAGTTATAAATTCAAAATACTTAAAACCAATTTACAAAACTATCAATCTTGGAAGCTTTTAACTTCTGAAATTTCTGTCTTCAATAACATTCAGATTTTATTGTACTGTAACAGATTAATAGAAAGTTAATTAGAAGGCCATAGTGTTCTTTTTTAAAGTCAAGCCAATGTGTTTAACTACTTCATGAAAAAAAATGTGTAGAATTCCATGAAAGAATCATCAGTAACTACCCATTAGCTTTATATATGGTAAAAATAGAATTTCTACATGAACTGTGTTTCTAAGTTTAATTTTTTTTACTAGTATGATTCAGTAATTACAAATAGTTGACACAGCAGTGAATGTGTGATTTTCAAAAAGCACATTTATGTTCGCAACCAACCCGGAATAAAGGAGGTGCCTACAGGTAAAACCTCTCTCGAGCTGAGCTAGAGAGCCTGTGTTATGCTTGTAGGGATGAGCTGCATTCCTTGAGTTCTCTCTCAATTTCACATCTTTTGAGTCAGACACATCTCGCAGAGAAGAATCTTACGATTCACCCCGTTCTGAAACTGGAGCCCCTGTTTGTGTCACCTGCTTGATCATCAGACATTCCTACAGCAGCAGATCCAGCTGCCATCAGCGTGACTACAAATTTATCTTCCAGAATCTACGGCCAGCTCACAAAGAGAGTGACATCAAACACCTTGGGCATTATTTGTCATTTATTCATAAGAACACAGCAAAGAGAGAAGGTAAAACAATACGCTAAACATATATTGCTTATTTTAAATACAACACAGCCTTCTCTCCTGCCCACATTCTTCCAGAAACCTTTTCTCTGAAAACTGCTGCGGTTTTCACAAGAGTGAATAAGCTTCAAACTACTTGTAATCACTCCAATTAAAAATTCACCTCTAAAACTTTCCAAATATAAAAAGCTGAGAGTGAAGTCCTCTCTCTCTCTCAAGAAGCCAGGCTCAATCATCTCCTAGACAACAGGAAACATAAGCTGGTTTGATAAGGTCCTTGAGTACCAGGAAGAGTTTCAGGCCTGCTTCACTCCATGACACGTCCTCAAGCCAAACCTTCAATCCTCTGGGCCCTTCCACAACTCAGAACTTTCCCACTGGCTCTGGCTTTTGAGCCATGCAAGGCAAGGCAATCCTCTTGCTTATTCCCCCTGCCTTTGTGAGGCAAGATGATGTTCAGGGATATTCTGAGCCCTTTAAGAAATTGCTCTGTGAAATGCTGTATCACATATATTAATTTATTTCTGCAAGTCATTATTCACAGATATCTTACAGATAGTAGATGGCCCATCAGCTGAAAATGGCAAGGCTTGACATTTTTTTAATACAGAGCACCTGAACCAAAAAGCAGACTGTGCTCCTACTGAAACAAAAGTGCAACTGTTCTGGCTATCTTAGACACTGCAAATATATTTCCTTCTTTATGCTGGAAACAGACTTCCAAAACAGTTTCCAGAGATTGTGCTGGCTTGTGATAAGAATTCCAGACAAGGAAAGGCTACGTAGATCATGAGAGGCTCCTAAAGATGAAGTGTGTCAAAAGACTAAAAGGACTGTTTCAGATTCCAAACTGGTAACTCCTTACTTATGTCACCTTTGCAGCAACACCTTTTAGGTATTTTAGGTAGAACTGGAGAAGGCATTTTACTCCAAAGAACTTCAATAATCACAGGAATGACAGACCTTCACCTTGTATCTTAAGCGTTTGAAAAGTTTAAGGTGAGTAATGAGACCCAAACAATACTGCAAACAATGCATGAGATTGGAAGGAAGGAAATAAAAACAACAATTTCATTCTTTTTACAAATACAGTGATTATAATAGAGGTTTAATGGTAAATTCAAAATAAAAAGTTATGCAGGAATGAAATCAGACAAGTTTCAGTTGCAGGCTGCCTAACTTTCTAACAGAGATTACCTCGCCAAATATTTTTACCGAATCCAGTCTGCCAGATCATCTAGCAGCAAGTCAGAGACATGTCAAGATCTGATCTTGCATTTATTTATTATTCATCTGGAAGCTATAGGTTTACTAGTTTACCACAATTATATTCCATCTGGGACATACTCAGTTTCTCAGGACAGAACAGCATCTGCATGAGCAAGATAAAGCAAAACTGGTAACTGCTGCTTTCCTCACAGTCATGACACTAAACAAGCCAAGTAAAGTCAGGCATCAAAACAAACCCTATCACAGAAATGGTCTTACACTGTCAGATATGTAAGGGATGCTTTCAGGAAAAGAATCAGCAGTGAAATAACTCTCAAAGACTACTTTCAGAGAAAGAGCCATACAACCTCCAAGAAGCAACAGTGACAGCCAAGACACGGGGAGTAAATGAATAGAGTGTCCTCAACTGAGCTGAACACAGGCCAACTCCAGCTCTTCACAGGGAAGTCTTGAACCCACAGATCTCTTAACTAATTTCCAAGACCCTCTAAATCCTGCAGAGGCTTTCTTTATATAGTTGATTCTATGTACTATCTGCTAAAAAGAAAAGTATGCTGGAGAAATATAACTATTATTATATATCATAATGAAGAAACAGAAACAATCAGTGGGGAAGAGAGGGAACTCTTTAGCCACAAGGAAACAACATTTTGTTGAAACATTTGAAAAGCGTTTTTACACAAAAAGCCAGAGGAGCACGATGCCACAAAGGCCCCAGAAAAACAGATACTCTAATGAAGTGTAGAATCAGGACAGCAGGAAACTTGAGCAATTTCTGGAAAGACCTTTAGTCTCTTTTGGAATAGATCTTTAGTAAGATCTCTTCCAAAAATTCCCAAGGACAGATCCATAGTCCCATAATGACAGATCTGCCACTGAAACTTGTCAGGTATTTTCTAGACTTGTGGCAGACAACAAAGAACTGCTATTATACTTCACAATAGTAGGTTGGAAGGAAACCTGCAATATGATGTGCAGCATCTACAGAGCAGATACCCTCCAGACCCAATTTCTGTTAGTATTATTACAAAGATTATGCAAAAATCTCATCAATGCCCCTGGAAAGTGCAATGTACTCCTACTCAGGTAGCCTGTGAAAAGTTCCCTATATTTGAAAGCTCGCAGCAAAAATTCAGCTGAGCCAAAAGAAAAAAATTTTTTAAATGGACATTTCAAAAAATTTCTTTCAGAATAAAACCTTTCCTTCATTTGGTTTCCTCTAAAAAGTGAATGTGAGAAAAATATGACCAAAATTCTCATGAAAAGGTGAATAGATTCCATTTCTTAAGGGGGAAGGAGGAAGAAACCTTCTACATATTTTTGTGCACAGAACAAACTCAAAATGTTTAAACACCAGAGTATGACATGTAAATAATACTAAGCTATCAGATAACGTTTAAACTACAAGATTCTGAGCACAGATTGACAAGTCTACCTTGGTAAAAACAAGATTTTTTTTTTTTTAAAGTATTTAGAGTCCAGTCATATTAGCTCATGTAAACAATCAAAGTTGTTTAAAAACTTGTTCATCCCTGAGTTGGAAATTACTATTCCTTAGCCAATAGTCAGTCATAGCTGAAAGAAAGAGGAATGTCACCAGTTCATAACAGTGATAAGCAAAATGAATTGGCTGCAATGATTCCTGCAAATGAAACCACAAAGCAATGATAAATTTGAGCCTTTTTTGCATCGTAAGAAGGTTATTTTATTTTCCCAGTCATCCCTCTAACATTCCTCTTCATCTCTGCTACCTGGAATTCATCTTTCCTGAACATGGATTGTTGGGCTCCACTGTGTGCTGGAAGAGAGATTAGGCCTTGTCAGCTGAAGAAAGAGCCTCGTTCTCAGACCCGGAGGTGATCCTGAGATTACAGCCAGGTCACCGGGGATGGGCTGAGAGAGGATTGTGGGTTTCTGGACAGTGTCAGCCCTATGAGATGTGATAATTGCAGTTTGTGACCTTGTAAGGTATTGTTTACCTTTTACCATAATAGGCAATGTCTGGGAAATATTCCAGATGATTGGGGAACACTGAGGTGAACATCTTTCCTGTTTATATGAGGTGATTTCCTGTCTTTCTATTGGTATTTAAGGGAATTTCGGATACGCAATAAAGTCTTTGCATCTTTACCACCGTATTGCGGAGTCCTTGCCCATGCGTGAATACTGCATGGATGACTGCATTTCAGATGAGATCTCACAGAATACCTAAAAATATTCCCCAATTTCTGTAACAGAAATATCTCTCCTGATACATTCTAGTATCAGATTTTCCACAGCCACATTTTATTGGTGACTAACAGCAAATCCCCTAATACACTATTACTGCCTTTACCTAAACCTTTACACTACAAAGTTCTAGTTTTTTGTCCTCAGGGGCATATTCCTGCATTTTCTACTCCCATATCTCATCAATTTTTCTCACTTCAGCATTTAGGATTATCACCAATGGCTCCAATCTCTGTCTCCAGGCACGTGCTTCCAAATTCTGGCAAGCTGAGCAATGAAAATAGGAAATAAGCCTAATTGAATATCAGGTCTTGAAATGTTTCACCAATATTTTTCCCCAGTCTGGTCCTTCCTCTTCCTGCTGCACTGCTCCTCTATTAGCCACTGTTTCACCACCTTTACCATTCTTGGACTGAAGCATGTCCCACTTTAAACACCTGAATGTGGTACAGCATGGAAAGCCCTCCTAAGATTCAGCTAAATTAGACATTATGTATATTTGTTGTTAAAAGATTAGCAGTCTTATCAAAAAAAGATACTGCTTTAGCCTAATTTAGCCAAATTCATAACCAAAATGGATGCGCAGTGGCTCTGTAAAAACGAAAAGGTTTTTTTCTACACCAGAGAAATAATCTTTTACAGCAAATCCAAAGGGGGATAGTCAGAATGAGGTATGTTTTTGCTTTAGACATAAATGGATTTTTACTATTTGCTTCAAGTTTGCTATCCTGTCTGGGAATGGGAGTGGTAAAATTCAGTTCTAAATCCTATGTTGCCAATGAAGTTGCAAACTTTGGATTTTGTTCCAAAAATATCACCAGAATTCCTGCTTTTTCAATTGATTATGCTCAAAAGACTTCTGTTGAAAGTTTCTGGACTTGCAAGTATGTCTTTGAAATACTTCTAGGATTGAATCTTCTAGGATTTCAACCCTTTCAGCAAAGGTTATCCTTAAATATAAAGATACAAACAGCGGTGGAAATGATTTGGCTAACGTGCTTTAGAAAACATGGAATAAACATTCATTTGCTTTAAAAATTTACTATTTAATCATTCTTAACATTCTTTTTTGTGTATATAGTATATATATATATATACTGAGTATATTCTTTTGAGTCTATATATAAATATTTAGTGCATATACAGAGATGTATATGCATATTCATGTATAAACAAATATCACTGCTAAAAAAATCAGGGTATAAATAATTTAACACAGAAGGAGAGGCCTACATGAAATCAGATTTTCTAGTCATAGAAATGAAACCTGAGTATGAAAATTCATTCCCCAATCTCTGACAGCTGACATTAACAAGGAGCCTCATAAATCTGCCCTTTAAGAAAATTCTAAGAATAAATAAATAAATAAAGCAAGTGCTATTCCTCATCTGTTTTTCTTTTCCTAGAAAGCATTCTGAAAGTAATCTTTTTCCCAGACATGGATAATTCTGCACATGGATGAAATTCTGCTCCTTTTTTTCCAATCTCCTCAAAAGATTGAGAAAATAAAGATACATTTCAAGAAACAGGACAATGCCAGCACACAAAAGGAATCTTTGTAAAGTTTAGCATAGATTAACTACATAGGATCCTGCACTATGCAAAGTCAGTTGTATTTATCAACATACAAGAGTATCACAGCACCATCTCTCAAGTGGAAGCAAAGCAAAACAACAAAACCAAAAACAAGCCTCCAGAAAACCCTCGCCTTTCAAACCAGTAAGGTATAAAAGACATGTGAAAGAAGTGCTAATATTTCTTTCTGCAACTGCCAAGCTGTCTTAAAGAATTTAGTTTCCAAGTACCCCTTTAGTAAAGATGTTTTCTAAGAAGTGAAGAGCAGGTAGCTGGCAAATAACAGCAACTCTGTGCAATTTAATGAATTTATTAAATTTACATCTACCTTAACAGTGCATTACAAAAGCATATCTTTGAATACACAGGTGTATTAGCCTCTTTGATTTCTATCTCACTTTACAAAAAACAGGGGAGTTTAAGTGCCTCTGTAACTGAAACTTTCTATACCCTTGTATTATTTATGCAAGAAGAAATATAACCTTCTATCCTCATTCATCTCTGTACTGGATTGCAAGACCTAACAGAGGAGTAAAAAAATTATTTACTGAATTATGTATATAGATGTGATTTTGAATGTCAGCCAAGTATGAAACTGATAGTTCAGGGATAAAATAAAAATGTCTCCACTCTTTCTTTTGATTTCTTTACATATATGTACAAATTTATGCATTTTATATACACATATGTATAAACATTTAATTTTTTCCGCCACTGAAATTATACCATTACGTATGCTCTCAACTGAATGGTTTTCCATTTTCTACATCTTAATTCCAAGTATCAGTCTAAAGATCTAAACTGGCATCACTATCCTAGGAACATGTAAGCCTAAATGAATCTAGGGAATAATAAAAGGCTTTGACCTTAACACAGGCATCCTGTAGCAAAACCATTGAAAAGCATACAAGAGATTGACTTCAGGTAATCTCACTCTTTAACATAATCTCTTATTTCATGTATGAATAATGGCTCTTCTTCAGCACAGTTGCTGGTTACAATTAATAATAGTAATATGCAAGTTTCATATATTCATATTTTTCCTGTGAGTTAGACAACATTAAGCATCCAAGGAATACAAAGATGCGCTTAATTAGCCTTAAGGTTACATGCTATGAAAATCATTAAGCCACTTAAAAAGAGAAAACTTTGAAACAAAGACAGGAGTTTGCAAGTACAGTTCTACAAAAAGGAAAACGTACATCATATATCAAAACTCAGTGTACAGAATACAGCCTTTAAGTAACAGTAGCAGCTTTCCCCGGTCAAGTTTTCAACACTGGGTTGCAATCCTCAGCACTGGTCTAAAACCTTCTTGTCTTATTTACAAAGAAATTTATTTAGGATTTCTCTCAAGTGTGACACTGAGTGAGAGAGCAAGTCAGACAGTTGTACATCACACAAAGTTCTAGTCTTTCTCTTTTAGCTTTTAATGGCAGGTGCCTGTTTATGACACTACAACAAATATCTTTGAACTGTTTAACTACCACAGTTAAAGGAAAAGAAAAAACCAAAATCCTAAATACGCAATTCATAAAACAGCATATTTTCCTTAATTAATTTTCTCAGCGTTTACAATATCTGTACTAATTCTCTGTAACTAGATATCTTCTGGATCCATTCTCAGAGAATCTGTGTAGAATAAACATTTGATACATCTTAAAGACTAACTAAAACCATCTTTCTACTACACTGCAAGGCAAATGATTTTTGGATGTTTTGCATTTTTATGCTAAATAGTGCAGCTGCAATTGATAAAAACCAATCAAGCTAATTTAAGTCAATCATGTCCAGGAGGTTCTCATCACTTGTGTAAAAATGCTCTCACACTCACTTTAAGACTTTACCACAGCAAGTACCTCCCCCACACTCAAATTTCAATACCTTAAAGTCCCCTCTGCATCTTACGCAACAAAGAAAAGAAAATATAATTCTTACAGAATAAGCATATTTATAGTTTTACACTAGAAATCAAACTTCTGTGTTTCTTTTCACTAGGAACTAGGGTTGTTAGTACCACTTGAGCACAAACATGACTCATCCCAATACAGCAACACTGTACCTTTAGTGCACATCAAGGCACAGGGTCAAAGGCAAAGTAAACTTCTAGCACTGAAAATGCACAACTATTCCCCTCTAATACGTAATCTGGATTACATTACTGACATCACATGTTTTGCATTTATCATTTTGATTTATCAATACGGCACATCACAGCTGCCATCCTGAGTTCTCTCTCAGCTGCTGCATTTGACATTTTAAATGATGATTGTTTATATTTTTAAATTTTGCACTAACTATTGCCACTACATTTTAAACCTATGAAACTATAACAACCATGCAAGAACTCTTTCCTAGATGGGCAAAATCCAATGTTACAGATCTGAAGTCTGTGTTTGATTCTTACCCATTTGGCCAATGCCACGTGCAAGTGACTGCACACACTTTTCAGCCAGCTCAAAAATAATGAAATAAATAAAGAGAGGCCCTGAACTTCAAAGTGTGCTATGTCTTTATTCCTATTCCCTTTGAGATGGTTATGGGATTCAGTGCAGTAACTGGAGATGGAAGCAGAGAATCACATCACCCTGCCCTGGATCTCCTTCTCCTCCATGAAGAGGTGAAACCAGGTGAGAGCAGGTGCTATCAGATTGACTTAAACTGTTGCTGCGACTTCTCTGCAGGTTCTCTTCGAGCAGCTGCTCACCAAAACCATTTGCTCACTGTTCCAACAGAAGCAAACAAGGAAAATACAAAAGCATCAAGAAAAATCCATCTACCAGTAATCCTTCAACTGACCAAGAAAAGGCTTGAAAAACATACCCTCATCTTCAAATCATAAAATCTACATCTATCTTTTTAGAGAAAAAAATGATAATTTCCCCAATGATATTTGTTCTACAGCTGACACACAGATTTTTGTTGGATAGGAAAGGTTCTGTTTTTATTGACTGTTATGTAGGAGGTTTTTTTTAATACACTGAACTGTTATATACCACATCAAATATTAAGATAAACTTATCATCAGACTCTTTCTCTTAGAACAGTAAGTGGATAATAGTTCTTGGCCTTATGTTTGACTAATAATAGCTATTGGAATTAATAACACATTGCCACTCCAAACTCATGTTTTAGAAATGCTTCTTTTGGTTATGCATCAGAACACAAAATTCTTCACAGCAATAGCTAAGCCAGCAGGAAACAAAGCCAGCTGACTGGAACAGGCAGCACATGCCTTGGGGATGTGGAACACACTCACAGCTCAGCTTAGACTTGGTATGAGTCCAGCTGAAGGCCCCACCTGGATGGTCGGGAACTGACACACAGAATGTACCTGCAGAGGCTGAGCACCACGTCTGTGCACCCTGACAAAAAAGGCACAACGAGATCTCAGTGCTGTCTTCAGTTATTACTGAGGGGAAGGGCATGAGAAGACAGGGCCAGACTCTTCTCAAGGGAGCACTAGGCAGGGATGAGACCAGTGGAACATGGAAAATCCACCCTGACATAGGGAAAACACTTGTTTGGGGTTTTTTTTTTTTCTGCCTCAACCTTGGTCAACTACTGAAACAGATGTCTAAATAGGTTATGGAAAATCCATCCCTGAGGTATCCAGAACTTTACTGGATGCTGTCCTGAGCAACCTGCAATAACTAAAACCTACTTAGATCAGAAGCTTGGGCCAGATAACCTCTACAACCCCTCCCAAGAGACATGATTCCATGAGGCATCTGCATCAGTCTCCTGTTCCTCCTGCACTACACCCAGGCACGGTGGCACCAAGCCTGACACCACCCTGGGAAGTACCCGCAGCCCAACCCTCCCTGAGATTTCCCCATGGGCACAGGGATGGGCACACAGCAGCTGGGTGGATTGAGTATGAAATGCACACATCAGAGAGAGTTAGAAGGTCACAAAATTCCAGCTATCCTGTAACTTTGTTCATGAGGCAAGTGGTGAGAATTTGTTATGTACCAGTGCTTTAACCATCCCTTACACAATGAAGTCAAACAAAGATGATCTTTCAAGGTTTCTATTCGCCTAAAAACCATTGGAACCACTACAGAAATGAATTATTTAAAAAGAGTTTGCCAGTAACTGCAAAAGAGAAATACTGTAACAAAAAATGCTTAAGAATTATCCAACGCAACATAAACTACAAAAAATACCAGATTTCAAATCAAACTATCAGCAACCTGTCAAAAATACAGCTTTTCTTGGGGAGAATTTACCCAGAAATTCATAAATCCATGCTAGTTACTACAAATCACCTTCGTGTCTGTCATATATCTGGAAATGGCTTCCAGGATTATTCCTTCTTTATTATAACCTTTCCAGGGATCAATCTGATCGATGCAGTTCCCCAGACCCTCCTTCTTGCCTTTTCTAAGACATTGGCTTTCTCCCAGTTCTCAGAAACCTCTCCCAATTCCCATCACTTTCAAAGGCAACTGACACAACGCCATCAGCACTTGCAGGTGCATTCCAGCAAGGCCAAGGGACTTGTATGTGTCTGGTTTCTTTAAATATCCCCTGAGCTGATCCTCCTCCATCAAGGGTAAGTTGGTGCTGGACTTCGTAGTAGTTTCAGAGACCTGGGATTGCTGAAGGTTGTTCTTTCCAGTAATGTCCAAGGTGAAGACAGCATTCAGTATTTTGACTGTCTCCATCTCCTCTAGGGTCAGATCTCCACTCCCATTCATCAGTGACCCCATATTTTCCTCAGTCTTCTGCTATTGCTGTGCGTGTAGAAACTTTTCCTGCTGCCCTTCTCACTTCTTGTTATATTCAAGCCCAGATGTCTTTCTTAACCCTAAACCTGATGCTCAGAGAGGGTGTCCCTATTCCTCCAGGACTCTTGTGCCTGCTTCCATCTCCCGTATCATTCCTGTTTATTTAGCTTCATAATAAGAGAAGTACCAAAGCTGATTTCAGTGATACGAAATCAATCATTTATAAAAGTGCATGGTAGGAAAACCTTCTCCTCTATTTGAATGATTCCTGAAAGCATTGTTTGTCCCAGAAGAACACACATCATTTAAGCTTATCCTCTCACTAGGTATGTGACAGACTGCTTCAAAATTTATGAGAGAAGATGACACAAAATGGAGTGGAGCCTGCTGCCAGACTGCTGGAAAGCAGAATCACCCTGGAAGAGAAAAAGGTAACAGAGGCCACTGGCACCTCAGTGCAGAGAGGCCTGGACTTTTGTTTGGCTCAGAAGCCAACTCAGCTGCAGGGCTGGGCAGAGCCAGGAGTCACCAACGCACACGAGTCTAGGTCAAGTCTGGCAAAGATTTCCTGCCTGATTTAAAATGAGTTTATTTGGTCCAACGGCACTTTTCCTAGAAATGGAGGGCAGGTTGATCCCACATGTGCCTGCCTTTATTTGTGGCCTGACACTTGGCAGGATAAACTTCATTATGTTTTTGGTTATGCTTAAGAAGAGTACTGTCAATTGTTTCCAGTCTGTTGCAAACATAAACCTACAAGCTGTATTAAATATGTACTATTGTATTTACCACAATGTTATGAAATCATGCATAAAATCCTAAAATGGGATAAAATAAAGGCAACTTCTCTTCCCCCTAACTTCTGGCAACATTTCAAAATAAACAAGGAACCAAACCAATGCTTCCATTGAAAGGTCAACCAGCACCTGAGTCACAGGAAAGAGAAAACTGGCCTAAAATAAAAATAAATATATTATTTAGTAAGGGAAAACCAATTTTCTCTTATATCAGATATGCAGAAAGATTAAATAGCTCCACAATGAAATATCTTAATAATTACCTGTTCCTATTAATGAAGAAAATGGAATTTTTTTGGCTGAAAGAGTGAAATGAAATTTATACTTGACTAAAAAATTAAATTAATAATAAAAGAAAAGATTACTTTATTGTAACTCAAGTAATGTGGAACTGACTAGGTACTGAGGAGAATTAAGATTTTCATTTTTCATTCCCATACTTTCTCATCTCAGGAACCTTATTGCTCCTGACATAAAGCCGAGAAATTTAGCTATAAAGATTCAAAGACAGAAAAGAATATGGAACCATGACACAAAAATACATGTTCTGTTTGAAATTCAGTTTGGCAGAGAGTCCATTAACAACTGTGCACTACGTTATGTTTTAGGGTCCCAAAACATGTAAAAGATCAGAGAAGTGCGATCTGGAGCTCCAGTATAACTGAGCACACTTTACAGTTTCCTGCCTTGCCCAGTAAGGATTCTGCTTATTTTTACATGATTTTGCTATTTATCTAAATTTAAAGGTGAAAGATGAGCCTCCAGCACAAGCCTTTCCAGCAGTAATCCATCTTCCATGCAAGCCACTGACCAAAGAATCACTTCTCTTACACTGGATGTGGCACGCAGGCATCATGAACGCTTCTTGTTGACAGCAAAGAAAAAAGAATCTTAGCAATTCCTACTGCTGTTGCTAGTAACTGTTACTGACAATTTCTTCTTATTTTATTATTTCTCCTAAGTTTTAAGGCAACATTAGTGTCCTCCATGCAATGACAATATTCCTCCAAATTTACTACTGAAAAACACTAAACATTTTGGAATAGAAAGTCACTTTCTCTGATCTTGCTACAAAAATGTTTTAAATTCAACCACCAACAGTACCTGTATTTGGAAAACAGGAAAATATTATGTATGCAAAAGATTAGGAATATATAGACATAGGCAGATATAATAGATACTGATTTTAATTTCTATTAGGGATTATAGGAAGACTCTACAGTATTTATGAATACTATAATCTATTCCAGAATCCAATTTACTGTTGCTCCAACAATGCTCAGAACAATGAGTAAGTGATATAGTGTAAAATTAATTAACTAATGGAAATTATTTTAAGTATTTTCTTAGAACTTCTACAGTTTAAACAGTTTAAAGGGGAAAATAAACATGCAGTGAATGTGAACCCAAACTGTTTTTATTTACACACTCCTCAGTCTTTCCCACCCTGTACTGATCTTGTGCCTGATCTCACAGCACAGGGCAGCTGGAAGAAAGCAGTTTTCATAGATAAGAAACAGCTGTTGTGCTTGTTTGACCTGAGGAAGAATTTGAAAAACCAAAGCAAAAGGACATGAGAAAGAAGAGTGCTCACAAAAGCAGCACTTGCAGAATTGTTCCAGCCTATTTCCAGCCAGCCCTGGTAACAGTATCTGACATGCACCTTGCTTGCATCAAACTTATTTTCACTAAAAGGCAGAAGAAAAAGGGTATCAAGCAAAGGCAAGAGTGGTTCACAAGCCCTTTATGAGTATCTACAAAAATCAGCCTTTTTTAAAGGAAAATTATTACTGAATGGGGGGGGAGGGGGAACCAACTCCACACATTACACAATGTCAGAATTAAGATTTGCCTCTACAAATCCAGCCTGACCTCTTACAGGCAGAGAAATGATCACTACAGAAACAGAAACCAAAGCATCCTTATCCATTTTATTCCATCTTCTGACCTCTCAATCCAACCTGGCACAAGTACCAACATTATCAAAACTCTAAATACTTGACTTGTAACTCACATTTTATCTTGTTAGGTCTTAGTTTTACAACACTTAGACACGTTTCTAACACAAATTGTAGCAGAACTCCACTGATTCAGACAATGTTTAAGGAGCTCTGTACGTGAGTACGGATGTTCCTGTCCCAGTGCTCTTACATAACAGCATCTTCCACAACCCCCCTCCACAATTTCATGCTCCTTTTTCACTCATTTCCTGCTGATTTTGTAGAATGCCTCATTTTCTTCTCTAGATTTAGATTATTCTTAAAGCTTGACAAAAACATCCTCATTTCCTTCTTTTGTAACTTGTTTCTTCAAATGTACCAAAAATATTTGTTGCATTTTTAAACCGATTTTTTTTCTACTTTTGTAAACTTTCATTTTGTCTAGCATGGTACTGCTTACACAGTTTATTCTGTAAAACTAGAAACATTCGCAGTTACTGGGAACAAGAACTTCAAAAACAGAGATAGATCAGTGGCAAAGAGCTTACTTAATTCATCAGGAAATTCAGGGGAAATTCATCAGGATGCATTTGCAGTCTTTAACCAACTACAGCTGGTAGAATGAGCACAGGTAGGAAAAGTATGATCATAAAAGAGCAAGAAAACCCCCATATATGGTGTCTGTAATGACATCAGGAAACTTTGGTATTGTCACCACTTTTTACATCACACGATTCCTTCTCAAAAATATGGAAATTAATGTTGAAAATCACATGAGTAAATTAATTTTCTGTGTGAGAAAGAGAGCGCATTGAAGAGAGAAGCACAGAGGAAGCAACGCAATAATAACTAAAGGCGATTTTACAGATTCAAGTTATTTAATGTCAAAAATATTAGTGCATTACAAATTTTATTGCATAGAAATAATTTAATGTTAGCAGGGAGAAAGTGTGTGTTCCTGTAGCAAATGCAAAAGTGAGGGATTTGTTTGAAGAGCTAAGATTTAAGTTATAATGCCATATTTTAAAAAATCACAAGCAACAATCAAAGAATCAAACAAATGGAGAACTGTGGCACAGTCATGTAACTGAGAAGTTTACTAACACCATTAACCACTTCCATGATTTAAGATCTAAAAAGAACACTTTTCAGAGGAGACAGATGATTGCGTATCTTTTGTTACGAGCACTTTTTACTTAGTCAAGTCCAGCCAATGTTAATTAGCATTCTGCATTTGAGAGCATATTGTGTTTTAACTGAATTCAATTCAGAGCTATCTCATTAACTACATATCTTTCAAAATTTTTTGCTCCAAGGACATTAACATCCTTTTTAACTAGGTGCTATCATGCACAGTAGTTGTTTAGCCAAGCTCCTTTTCAAGCGTCAGGCTACTGTTTTCATGGCTCTCTGTGCACAACTGCGACTCCTCCCTGCAACAATTTGAAACCAAGATTATTGTTCCCACATGTCTGTGCCAGCCAACAGTCCTCAAGGACTTCTGTTTACTAAAGCCTTAAGGCTACACAACTTAACTGCCATGACTTCCCATGGCGGAGTTGAGAAGAACCAAATCTACTTCAGAAAGACAGCTTTTGCCACACTTGTATTATCCTTTGCTTGTCTAAATGAAGCAGTGCATTTGTGTCTCGGTTTCTGTTTCATCCAATTCGTGAAATGAAAAAGCATCTTTGACTTTAACAGAAAACAAAAATGGAAGCCACAAAACTGGAATTCCATCAAGTTTATCGCGTCAACTAGTTGAAAACATACCAAATAACGACAGAATTAAACAAGTCAGGAGAAAATGCAGCTTCTGTTTCTTTTGCAGGAGATAATCTGTAAATACTTTTTACCTACAGGAATGAAAAATCTTTCAAAAATTTTCACAGACTGCATGACTTGATTTTGAGTGTGGAAAGAACTAGAGAAATGTGAAATATCATGTAATTATATCATGTTATCACTCAAGACATGAAGTGTATAAGTTCTGTTTGCCCGAGCTGATCTTATTTAAATGCTCCTCTAAATATTAGCAGGTGACCTCTGAAACCATTAGTCTTTCAGAAGCTCAGATCCTTATACTTTCATTGTCCACTGTGATACCAAGAACTAGAAAATTCTTTCCTTTTAAAAGTGAAACAAGAAGGAAAGGAAGAAAACAAACAAACCACATCACATAGCTATAAAGGAAAATATTATTCAGAATCCTATCAAGAAAATAATCAAAAAGCCATATGAGGTCTACTGTCAGTATAAGCATCTCTAAAGATTTCTGGATGACCGCAGCTGCAGAAGCTGTTTCATTCCAAATGGACCACACTCCTATTTTAAACTCTGATTTTGTTTTAAGCACGTTTTTTTCCCTCAGCAGAGACAGAGGAAGGCTGAACCTCCTACAGGTTGAGTGTTCGGGTTAAGAGCAATTGTGAGTTAAGGACTCTGTCACCTGTGTTACGAAGAGCACATCTCTTCACTGAAAAAGGAAATCATGAATTTTAAAAGTCCAAGTGGCTCAAGCCCTTTCACCCCAGTTGTCTCTTGAGCAGAAAACCCCAAAAATACAAAACTACTTCAATAACTTCTCACACTTCATCACTACAGCAATATGTGCAGAACATCATTAACTGTTTCAGACTGGGGGGTTACATCTACTGGTTATTGTGCTAATTACAACAATTTTGGGTACCCCTTGGGTTTGCATCTACCTGGTGACATTTCAGTGCTGTTTTGAAGTGTATTTCTCTTGGCTTTTCTTTGTGTATGGTTCCAGAACACCAGGATCACAGCTAGGCCCCTTTAGATCAATCACAATATAAGCAGCTGTTATGGTATACAAAGAATCATTTCTGAAGCAATCCTATCCAAGTTCCTCTTCAAACATCTCCATTTAGAGCAAAGCATTTAAATTAGTAGCTAACAGTACTAATATTTTTCTAATCATTTCCATCCACTAGTGACCTATCTTACCAAAGTAAGTTTTGCTCGGTTATAAAAGCCCATTAAAGCTGTCTAACTGAATATTGTTTTCAATGGCAACAAGGCAATTTTCTATAAAGTTAAGAAATGGGGTGGTGGGGACTACACTTCAATTTTCACTTTAATTCAATAAAATAAATGAAAATTAGAAGTGTTTTGACAGCAAGATAAAGCTAACATTCATCACACTATGTGTCCCAAATAACTTGCATAAAGTCTATACACTGAATATATAGCCCATTCTTTCTACTTTCCCATTTTCTTTTAATCTTTGTTTTCCTGCCTCTGGGCACTACTTTCTACAGGCCCTGCAAATGGAACTCTCTACTCCTTCAGTCACCTTACTCACTGGAAATTCTGTTTCAGTGTTTTTGAAATTAAAATAATGGTGTCCCCAAAAGAAAGACAGAATATTCAAAGCAATAATTAAGAATGGATTCAGTCAAGGGGGATGGGGTTGTGTGTGTATCAGGTATTTGAGAGAGCTTCATTTGTAATACCATAATGTCACTGGAACGGGTCTCAGAGGTCACAAGTGCAACCTCCTGCTCAAAGCAGAGAACCCTGAAATCAGACCAGGCCATTTGATGTGCTTCTGAACAGTCTTGAAATCTCCCAACGGGTGGATACACACCAAAAGAAAAAACCACAAATGAAAACCCTCACACCTTTGCTTCATAGTTTACATACAGCATTTTGCTAACCCAAGTGTTCTTTCAGTTTAATTCTTTGAATTTACTGCTTTGCCTCTACATTCCTCTCCCCTGTTCTGAACAGTCACAGGGCCCACAAAATATGAAAGCTGCACAGAAACTGAGATGTCTGGCACATTCCACCTGGGACAAAGCTGCAGTTGAAGTTTGGAACCCTTTGTGAAGAAAGCAGTGGACAGCTGCAGAGTGACAGAGAGCAACTGGTGGCCTGGTGTCCAGAACGGTGCTTTGTGCCGCGGGTGATCTTCCCTTCGCACGCACACCACATCGACCAGAACAATGCACTGGCAGCACAGCAAAGAGACCACACTGAAAGATCTGGCCCAGCCCGATTCGAAGCAAGAAAAATCACAAAACAATAGAAAAACACAATTTCAAAGTAAAACTCAGAAAAATAAAAATGTGAGAGTGAAATAACCGTAGTTACACCATTATTGTTGTAAAATTAAAAGCAGATTTACATTTCAAGAAATATCAAATATCAACATTGTAATAGAAAGAAAAATAAAGCTTTTTTAGTCTTGTTCCAAGTATTTTCTGCTGTCTGCTTTTATTTGCTCTTTATGCAAACTAAGAACTGCCAAGAAGTCAATCATTTCACAGCCCTTCTCTATAAACAGATTTGTTTAAACAAAAAAGCAGATTGCAATAAATAACTACTATAATCACCCTTCCTCTTCATTTTTATTAGGTTTTCTACATTAATATGTGTATGCTGAACACATCAGTATTCAGTTACAGTACAGATTTTACCTATTTTCCAATCCATTTTCTCCATTGACAGGACTATGCTCACAATTTACAGAACTTCTTTGTAGACATTTACTTATTTCACAGTTCATTAACCTTCAAACAGCACACCTGCCAGTTTGCAGGTGTGTTATCTAAAGCAATGACACACTAACTAATAAAGTGCTAAAGTATGTTTGTGTCAGAAATGCTTATGAAACAAATGTTTTTCTCCACTGAGCTACCCAGCTGAATTGAATTTATTTGCATCCATTTATGTAAGTTTTTTTTCCTGATGGTAAGTCCAGTAGTTAAGCGCCAGTCACTGCAAATATGCACAAAAAAGAATCAACTGTACTGCCTACCACTTTTTAAAGTATGCAAACGGTAGTGTTTAATCTTTTTAAATCATTGAAAAGGATCATTCACTCTTTTAACAACTTTCCCTCTGCAGTAACACTACAAGGCTTCATTTAAAAATTAAGATGTTTTAACAGCTTTTTCACACAGCAAGGAAAACCCCCCTTTTAACAATTCTCTATGGAGCACAGTGACATTTTCAGTTTTCTGTAGCTGGACTAGCCTTACATTGGCTCATTTTTGTCTGACCTCAGGGTTTTCACATCATTAATAAAGAGATAATCAAAACAAAGGGCATATACATTAGGGTAGAAAAAGTTTGCATAGTTTGGCACTATTATCATATATAACCTTAAAAATGGAACAAAATGAAATGCGCGTAGCAGAGGTGGTGAACCTTCTAAGGACTGCTTCCAAACATTTTTCCTACTGGCAGTAAACCATTTTCAGACCTCCCAACTCTGGCCACCATGATAGTTACTGCCGTACAGGATTTATTTCTTTTTGTTTCAGCTGTCAATAAAAACTTCAAGTGATAGCTTTTTAAGTCAACTAAACATATTTAAATCAAAATAAAACACTGACATCACTGGGACAACAGAAACACCGTGCAAAAAGAACATTGTGTTTAGATTCTAGGCTTGTTTACCAATGGTTTTAACTTTTCTCACATTATGTCACAAAGTGCCATTGCACCTGAAACCTGATCAAAAACTCATCAAAAAAATTCAAGTGCCCTCTGGTATAACACATGAAAACCAACTAAATCTATCTGCTAGTCATGCCTCAACAGTAGTCAGTATTCTTCAGGATGAAGATCATTACAACTCTGCTTACACTTCATTTCTTACTGTTGAAATCTATTGTGTAAGATAGAGCTAAAACTTAAACTATACTTTTAAAGCAGTAATATTTTCTGAGCTAATTTTGCTAAGACATCATGAAAATTCCAAACATGAAATTATACCCCAAAAAAATCCATTCTACTGAATAACAAACACTGGTAGAACTTGCCAACAAATAGAGTGACACCAGTGAACTTCCAGGGATACATGAACTACAAAAAAAACTGTCATTAATACCAACAAATCACTTCTAAGCCTTGTGCCCTATGAGACCTGGCTTGTGAGAACTATGTAGGTAGGTGGAAGGCTGGCTGTCAAGTGGGATCAGGACACTCCAATAGAACCAGTATTGCACCCAGGGGTTAATACTGCATCCAGTCCTGTTCAACATCTTCATTAATGATCTGGGTGATGGGGTAGTAGTGCACAGCCTGAGCAAGTGTGTTGGTGGAAAAAACATGGAAAGGGCAGCTGATACACCGGAGAGTCGTGCTGCTGGTTCAGAGGGATTTCGACAAGCTGAAGAACTGTGCCAACAGGAACCTCATGGAGTTCAGGGAAAGGAATGTAAAGTCCTGAACCAGGAGAGGAACAATGCCAAGCACCTGCACGTGCTGGAGTTCACCCAGCTGGAAAGCAGCTTTGGAGAAAAGGACCTCGTGGCCCTGGTGGTCATGATGGTGAACACCAGCAACGTGCCCCTGCAGGGAGACACTAACAGCACATCCTGGGCTCTGCCAAAAGGTTTAGGGAGGTGATCCTTCTCCTCTATCCATCACTGCTCAGGCCACACCTGAGATACCATGTCCAGTTCTGGGCATACTGGAGACAGCCCAGCCAAAGGCCATGAAGAAACTAAAGGATTAATTAAGGGCTTTATTAAAGCATTGGAGCATCTCTCATATGACAAAAGCCTGAGAGAGCTGAACGGTTTAGCATAGAAAAGTGAATATCTGAAGGAAGGCTGCAAAAATAGAGGCAGACTTTTCAGTGGTGCCCAGTGACAGGACAAGATGCAATGGGCACAAACTGAAACACAGGAGGTCCCTCTGAACACTGGAAAGACTCACACTGGCCCATGTGGCCCAAAGAGGTTGCAGAGTCTCATGCCTTGAGATATTCAAAAGACATCTGGATATGGTCCTGGACAGCCAGCTCTAGGTGGCCCTGCTGGAGCAGGGGGTTGGACCAGATGAGCTCCAGAGCTCCGTTCCAACCTCAACCATTACATGATTCTCTGAATCACGTCCCATTGCATCATACACAGCTGCTTCAGCAAAACCTGAAGATAACCTGCAGAGTACCATTAAGCTAAATAATAATAAAAGGCTTCTTATGAAATAACTGAGAGCCTGTGAAGGGTTTCTTTTATTACAGGATTTACTATGCTAATTTAATTACAACAAGGTGATTACAAAGTAATCCTATTTAGGCAGGAAGTTGACACTGCAACTATGAATACCTTACTCAGCACAGGATTAGAACTGCCCTTGGATGGTTACTTTCACCTCCAGAAAGAAGCACTTCAAGGCAAGTTATGAACATGTTTTAGGACAGTACAAAATTCTACAGAAACTATTCTACGTGTGGACACGTCTATGTGGACACGCAGGAAGAAACGAGTGTGGCTTAATGCAGGCCAAAATGTTATTAGCTTTCCTCATCTGGGAATGACCAACAACAATAGCTTGTACAGCACAAAATTCCTTCTATAATGACTTCCACCTGCTGGAGGGCTGCCATTCGCCCTGCATCTCCCTGCAGCTGCCTTTCCATCTGCTGCTGGAAGCCATTGCCCCCCCTTTGGATAAGACCTGAGGCCTGGAGATAGACGATTCAGTTGCTCTAAGCAAACAAAATCTTTTCCCAATTCCCAGAGAACCAGACCTGCTGTGTCTAGAAGCACTGCTGGATTGCTACCACAGCACAGTCTAAGCCTGATCATGTAAAAGGTTCAAGCTCAAGAGCCTTGTGCAGAAACCGGGAAGAAGAGGAATTAAATACCCATCAGAAGCCAATTGGTTCTCCACCAGGACTGCAGAATCCCAGCAGCCTTTCATCAAGAGCACTGTAATTCAGCTCTTTGTACCACTGCCCACTGCCAGCCATAAGATTGTAACGCACTGAATACAAACCAGTCTGATAAGGTAATTAGGAAGTCAAATCAATGGAGAGCCAATGGAATTCATCACCCTCCTCAGCAGCATGACAGGTCGTACAAGCCTTGCAAAACAGATTTGCACAGCCCAGGATTTAAAATAAGCAATCTTTCCTACTCAAATGGTAGACTGAGATCACTGAAATTGCTGGAGTTTTTATCCTTGTTCCGTTATGGTTATTTGTATTATACACATGGCCTGGTTGGCCCATTAAACACAAGCTGGAAATGCCAAATTTCATCTGTATCTTCTTAACATGCAGAGCACAAGACATGCAGCAAAAAGGGATAATCAGAATCTTAGAAATATTTATTTCCTGCTTCCACAAGAATGATGAGTTTAAGCCATTTTTTTTCCTAGACCTTAGCTAGACAGGCATCTGAAACATTCTAAACATTCTATAAGATTCCTGTATACCTCAAATAATATGCTTCTCTGAATAGAAACTATTTGCACTGTATGACTAAATTCCACAGGTATTTGTTTCCTCAAAGAGGCACACATATTAGAAATAAAATCAGTAATTTCTAATAGCAATCAATCTAATCAGTATTGTGTGCTCCAAGCCTATGAAGTCTTTTAAAACATCGGGAAAATAGTGAATGGACAACATTTTCAACACTGGATTTACACATTCCCTTAAATGTGACAACCATCTCAGCTGGGTATTCCATTACTCATATTTTTATGATCTGATTTTGTAGATACATACAAATTAATACAATGGTCTGTTTTAAAGAATGAAATTATTCATATTTTAAAATAAATGTTGATTGCACTTGAAAAAATAACCAGAGATTAACAACATGCAGCTTTCAACAGATCACTTAAAAATACCTCAGTAGCTTCACCCCTCAGAACAGAAATACACAGAAGAAAAGAAGCATCAACCAGAGCAACCAAAAGGAAAACTCAGTCAACTAATAGATGAGGAAACAGGTCATGATATCACAACAATCAAGTCATTAAGGTCCATCTCCCCCCTCCATTGAAGCCAAGGAGAATTAGACACAACCATTTTCTTAAAAGGCAATCACAAGTGCTTCTAAAAAAATTCTAGAATGAGAGCTGGTGTACTACCAAAATTATATATACACCAAATACATTGGCATTTTGAGTGTTTTAAATTATTAATTATTCTTTAACAACTTTCCTGCTACACAGACTTGAATCAAACACATCACCACCTTGATACTGGCTATGAAGTCAATATTTCTATTGCATTTCATGATTAGAAGACACAATACCTCTGTCTGAAGTATGGCAGCTCTCTGTTCTTTGGCAGTAAGGGACTCTTTAAGCACTTCAATGTGTTGCTTGCAATCTGAATTCTGATTGCTAAGGGTTTCAAGCTTAGTTTGTAAGGCAAGAAGTTCTGATTCTTTCTTTGAGAGTTCTTGTTTCAGTTGATCAATCTGCATTGGGGGGGAAAAAAAAGTTAGGCCAATCATTCTGACTCCAGTTCACAGTTCCACTGCAAATCTGAAAGGTGTGAATGACCATGACATGACAAATCAGACACCTGTGAATTCTGGAAGAGAATTAAGATTCAGACTTTTTACACTCACACCTTCAATGGTGTTTCTTGCAATTTAATGTACCCTGTCTTAAGAACAATTGCCCTGTTGTTGCAGAAGTTAAAAGGAAACTCTTAAAGATTATATGTGATGATTTGGCCTATAAATTCACCACGGACCCCACTTAAGTTCAAAGGCATGTATCCCATGTGAGGCAAGTCTGGCAGGACAGCAAAAATGCATAGGAAAAAAAAAGTGTTCATAAAAGTATAAATTCAGTCCTTCCAACAGCATAATTCCCATGACTTATCATTGGCCAGAGTGAATCAGGAATTTTTTAGAGTCTGATAAAGGAAAAACAGGCATCTTAGAAAGCAGAGGAAGACAGGAATGTGGAATTTCAACCTTACTCTTCTTGCGGATTTGTTGCTGCCCACCATCCCCACCTCCTATTTTTCTCCCTGGCAGTTCACATGGAATTCTCAGGTAGTAGAAAAGCCAAGCCAAGAAGACTAACTTAAGAGAAGTCTGGGGAAAACATTATAAAAAATTCCACACAATGAAAGGGCTGAGAGATTATAAAAGCTTATCCCACAGGAAACAGCAGAAACACAATACTAAGACAGAGCTTCTGAATTTAAGTGAATTTAAGGTTCATCAGTAAATGTCACGGAATTTTGATTATTCTCCTCTTTCCACAATGATAAATGGGAAGAATAGCCACAGAACAAAAAATTGTGGTGGATTTAGAATATATGAATCAGAGCAAAGCACTGGACTACATACAGAACAATGTGTATACGTGAAAGGATGGTGAATTAGGTGGCATATAACTACTCTTAAATTCTTTTGAGATAACACTTGTCACCAGATGAATCCAGATACATCACCTCATGAGGATTGTTCTAAATAAAATGCCTCGCTGCATCTGCATAACTCAGAGAAATCACTTCCTTTATATGAAGAGCTCTTTTCCATGTTCCAACAGACATTTGGGATACAAGAAATCTAGAGGTGGTAGATGGAAGATTATTCAAAAATCCCCAGGAAAAAAAGAATATCCATGGGCTGATCCTACTCAGCCACATTCCAGAGATCCACACACTAAAACATTTCACAAATTCAGTATTGTATAGTACTGGAAATATTTACTGCCGATCAAAATGCTTCTATTTTGTTTTACATTGCATATTTAAAAATTAAATTAAAAAACAACATTTCTTCCAACTACAGTCTGTATGCATGTCTTAATATATTTATTTATTTTTATAAATCCCAGTATGTTTCTCCAGCTGGTTAAGGTGCTTGGAGAGTCACCTGTGAGCTACTGTATAAAATCAAGAATCTACCCTGGCACTAAAAGAAATCACCTTTAAAGTCTGAAAATATCAAAGTAAGAAAAGAAGCATACAAAAACCAGGCATGAAGAAAGAATGCAATTAAAAGCTGCTAGGGAAAGCTTTCTCTGGAAAGCAAACCACCTTCCTCCATCCCTTGCCAGAACATGTAAGCAAGTATGGCAAGCCAGAGAAAATGGACAGAAAATGAACAATGGGAAAATCTGTCTGTGAGATACAAAGACAAAACGTAGATCTGCAGCCAATCTGAGTTACATCACAGGCTTTATGTGAGACGCATGTGAACATCACAGATGCTTAATCTCTTCTAGAAACTCTTCTCCCTTCTCTCCATGACACAACCCACACCATGAGAAATAATAAAAAAAAATTTAAAAGGCTTTGCTTTCGTTGCAGGTGTGCTCTTTATGTTTTAGAAACAGAATCTGTTTAGTGTAAAGTTCTGGCTACAAGATCTACAAATTGTCAGGAGTTTAAAAATGTGTTACAGCTCTCAAGTAACAAAAAAAATTAAGAGTTAAAACACAAACCAAACACACACAACACAAAGACTGCTGAATAAATATGCTGATGTCTTTTTAAAATAAAGTATTATGGTGGAAAAGTACTAAAATTTCAATTTTAAAAAATTGTCACAAAAATAAAAAGGTATAACAAGAAACTATAAAACTTATATTAGGAAATTTCAAACATGGGTATATTCACTTTTTTAAAGTTCTGCAGTATCTCAGCGTGTAAAAATTTTAATTAAACAGGACATGAAATGGATTGTTGTCTCTAGCAGACATGCAAAGATTTTTGCTTTGTTGGAAGACCAACTGTCACGATTCAATGAAACCTCATGATCTCATATAATACAACAAAAACATTTTTATACTTTATAAAGACTGCAATGAAGATAACCTACAAGTCTGGGTATAAGTGATGCTGTAGCATCAAAAAAAAACTCCAAGTTTGTCCCCTGACCCTGACCTTCCCACTATCTCACATATTTCATACGTGTAATTTGCTTGTCACCGCTTTTTCAACATTGCCCAATATGATCTTGTTTCACCTCGTTTCCTGAAACCCCAATTCCTTTTTCTTCCTTCTCAATTTACGATGCTGTCACTTCCCATAATTTCAGTTCCTTACAACCCATTAATTTTCCATTTCCAGAAAACCATTATCGGTGTTCTTCTGTTGTGATTTTTACACACCAAATTCTTATGTGACATTATGCAGAGTAACCAGAAAACAAAGTGGAAAAAATGAATCAGAGCTTTTCCTCTGAATATTGGATATTAAAATTAATGGGCTCAATCTTTAAGTAAATAATTCCATTAAATGAAACAATGCTGATTTACACGTCATAGGATTTGGTCTGATGCAACAAATGACAACTGCTTTTCAAAGTGAAGGATTCAAGCAAAGGAAAAGGAGTAGCAATGCAAATTATGTGTCTGCATACAGCAGACCGTACAAGTCTATCAGTAGATTTCACAGGTTATGTTGGTTAAGGTCTGGATTTTAAACCAGTTATCAAACTTCCAGGCCTATCCGCACCAAAATAAAAAGCCATAGCTCTTCTCCTGTTGTGTTGGTTTTGGTTTTTTTCCCTACAGGATCTCCTAGAACTTGCCTGCTTCCTTCATTCAGTAGGGAAATTCTTACAGGCAGACATTAATTACAGGGCACCTTGTTACTGCTGTATCAATTCTTAAAACTCTTCTTACCGGTAATTTGCTGAACTTGTACTAATCTACCACTAGATTTTCATACCCATTCCAGTGGAAAGCATGAGAGTTTGTATCCTCAAAGAACTGCTTAAATTCAGAGTGCAAACTCACACTTGAAAAAAACGTATCAGTGTATTTAAGTATGTGGCTGACAGCCAAAGGATGAACCCTAGTAAGGGAAGGAAGTCTTCCAAAGCAGAAATTTGTTATCAAAAGTACATGTCATCCTGTATGTTTTCTTCATAGTCTCGATTAAGATACTTGAAGGTGCAGAGCTCTTACTCATACAAACTTTTAAGGCCTGTTTTGACAATTTCTGTATTATGTGGGTGATGGCATGTTTTCTCCCTTCAAAACCTGAGCAAGGCTAGACCTTATCAAGTGGGCAAGAAAAAGAAATCTGAGCAAGTTTTCTTTCTCCTTTTTACAACCTTTATTTAACTGCAAGTCACAATTAAAGCCTATCTATTTGGAAGGAGTGAATATTACTGAGAAGTAGTTAAGAAAAGAAACACTTCCAAACATTGTCTGCCACTCGTGTACAATAAATGATGTTCACTATTTGCCTTCATTTAACACTCTCCCATTTATTTAAAGCAAAAGCCGATTGAAAACAAGTCATACTTCAAGAATAAATGAAAAGTATTAAGAGCTTCAAGCACCTCAGAAGAGTTTTGTACTATTCTTTGGATCAACCCTGTTTATCAGAACTTATCAACAATCTCAGGTTCAACAGATCAGGTATAGCAAGATCTGTTTGCTGACAGCTCCATAAATACTTTTCCACCTTGAAAGGTTCTCAGATGAGTGATAAAAATAGTATCTTCTGCTGCAAATCTTAAGTGGGAGAAAAGGACTAGTGAAAGAAAGCAGACAAAGCTTCATCAGAACATGGCATTTATCAAAGATCAGAAGGCTGTGACAAAACAAGGCATATTCAATACTCTTCTCATTCATCTGCTTCCCACGCTACAGAAATATACTGAAGCTTTTTCTCTCAAAAAATTAGGAGATTGTTAAAGTTCTAGGCTTTGTACTTTATTTTTATATCAACAGGTTTGTTGACATGCATTGGGAGTTTTGCTGTAAATCGCTAAAACTGAATTACTTTGAAATTAATGATGTTTAAGTAGGCAAAATTATTTTCCTGATGATAATGCTACTTAGCAGCTTTAGTTATTTTTCAGTAGCTTAAAAGCTACTTTTTTCCAACAGAATAAATATGTTCTTCAATTATTATTTTTTCTTAATAAATCTGGATTAATTCCACATGGGGACTAACACTTTCATTTCTTCTGTAGCAAAAACCCCCAAACAATGAACAAGCAATAATGTTTTGTGAGCTTGGTACAAGGAAATGTGTCACATCACTACATGTTTACTACCTGCCTGTGGTCAAGTCCTGATAGTCTATGAACAGCAATATGAAATTAAAGGAACTCTGCAGGAACAAAGTCATTAAACTGCTAGTCTTGAAAATATGAGCAGAGTACAATTTGGTAGCATCTATTAAACAAAAGTCATTACTACAAAACTACATCAAAAGCTAAAATCAAAATAATTTTCATTTATCCAAAATGCTTCACTCCTTCATGTCAACTGATTATTATATAGTAGAGATTTACCAAAAGGAGACATGCAGCTGCTTGCATTGGAAATGGTCAAGTTAAAACTTTTCTTTCCATTATTTAAACAGTCTTAATCTCTTTTATAAATAGATCTTACCTTATTTTTCATGAACTTCGAGTGACTCTTGTAAACTTCTATTTGTTTGATTTCTTCTTCTCGGTCCTCTGTATTCAGAACTCCATTTGTCTTTAACATCTGTATTTCATCTTCAAGATCTCTTATATTGCGCTCAAGTGAAGCTATTTTTGTATCCTAAGTTACAAAAAAGAGAGTATTGAAAATTACACGAGACATATATTAAAGAGTAACAGAAGCATATCTGTACTTGAGTGAATATCAAATAATGAGACAGCAAAAAATAGATGGTACAAATAGAGAATGGCCATAAACTAGGAGTAATTCTATTGGTTTTAGCTTAAAGAAATGCAGAATTCAGACCAGACCTCTTTCACCATAGTTGCACAATCTGCAGAGAATACATTCCGGTCAAAATTCCATTTAATTCCCACACAGGGATGAAGGGAGAATGGCAGATGCCTTATTTTTCCACATATGTATGATAACAAACCTTGTTATCCTTAGTAACCACCTAGGCCTGGCGATCCTTCCAAGCTCTTAGACACAAAGGTTAGCCCAGAGAGGCCAGTCCATGTCTCTGCAGGACACGAGGCCACTGCGTTGTGTGCCTCAGCCTGAGGCTCAGGGTCCCTCTTTCTCTGGGGTTCTGCCTGCTCTCAAGAGGGAAAAAGGTTTTGTCCTCATATATTTTTCCTTAACTAATCTAGCCACATCACTAAGAGGGGATTTAGCACTTTTTATTGTGAGTCCCAAGATAAACAAAACCACAACCACTAAAAATTTCTACATCCCAGCCAATGGCTGCCACGTGTGCCAGCACTGCACTGCAAAACAGTGAAGTTTTTTGCTGTTCCCAGTCATTTGGAAATTGGCTAAGTCCCTTCCGTGAGAGTCAGAAAGATTAGAAAATCGATTACACAAACTTGTCACAGTTTTCTGTTTGAAAGAACATTGCAAAATTACTCATTAGGAAATCTGGTCAACAACATAAAGGATCGACCACCTGTAAATTAGAGACTGGATGAAGTTCTTGTTCCATTGAGATCAATATGAAATAAAAATTAAAAAAACAAAACCACACAAACCAAACCAACTGATTCACTAAGCCCAGGCTATTAAGTTAGAAAGCTAATTTGGGAAAAAATACAAATGGAATTGATCCTTTGACCAGGACAAGCTAACCTTGAATCACTGCAACTTCAATGCTTTCTTTAGCCTGCCTAAAAACAAACAGAAACCCCAACTCCGGTAAAAACTTCTTTCATAACAAAGCTAGGCAAATTTAGCAATTTAAGACAGAGGAGAGTCTGAATGAAGTTCCAAAAAGCATCTGAATTTTTGGTTCTGAAGCAAAAAAGAATCTCAGATTATTTTTGAGGAACACTGTTATAAATCCATATAGAATGAAAGCTAAGGACTAAGCAATGCCATTTAGATGGGTCACTATCATTCCTCTAACATTTTTGCTTTTATCTTTATAGTCAACAATAAATCTCAAACTGAAAGAAGTTTTCTTTTATTATTTTCTTATTCCACCAAAAATTAACTTTAAAATTAATTCTAAAACACAGAAGTAAAATATTGAGATGGAATGAAAAAAGGGAAGAATTTTCATTAACTCTCATTTGGAGAAGTTGCACACAAGGAAAAATACTGCAAGATACAAAAGCATTTAAAAGCTCTCAAGACTTAAACACAACACAAAAATAATTGTAGCTCTCACAGATACCATCAATTCAGCTTGGTCCATTCCACTTCATTTCAGAAATATTTTCCTCCTATTTTTGAAGATAAAAGCAAAACCTAAACTTCACTATGCTTTGGAATGATTTTGCAATTAAATATATTAATACTTCCATGACCTGTTATGACATGACATCTGGGAATAGTCTTCATCAAATCTCCCCAGCTAAGTCTGTAAGAGTCTGCCTTTTTGCACTACCTTCAATATTTTATGTGTTTGCAAATATAATATGGCAGAAACTATTTATAGCACAGCCTGCTACACTCTTTAGGAGGTTTATACATCACAGAATAACATTTAAGCTTTATGAGAAATATCTAACATAACTTGTGAAAGCACTTTCTGTACTTCTACTTCATCACAAGATTGAAATCTCTGAGGAAAAGTTTATTTTTAATCAGTCTCTGCATACTGTGATTAGAGATGTGTAAAAGCTATTTTCCTATGTCTTGAAAAATTGTCACTAAGTTTTATATTAACTTTTTATTGAAACAGAAGCCAGCAATTTCACAAATTTTGTGAAAGTCAAAGGTTCTGTTCCCTGTTGCATGCTGGCTTGCCCAGGAAACCTCACAGGTTTCCTGCCTGGACAACTTCTAGAAAGTGAGGAACCCTGTATGTCAAAGATAATACAGAGAGCCCAGAGCTCCCAGTGGGTACTGCCACCAGGGAGCTGGGCTGACTTACAGGATGCATAGAAAGTTAGGTGGCTTTGCATTTGCCAAAAGTTTTGACAGAATAGGCACATTCCCATAAAATCTTCGGATTCAGCTGAATCAGCATTTTCCCACAGAAAATTTCAATTGGAAGACTTTCAACCCGTCTTGTTGGGGCACAGGGTTTGGCAAGCTTTCAGAAACTGAAATGGGAACAGATGCAGTATTTCCTTCAAACCTCTAAGATTTATCCCCATTAGCAACATTTTAAAAAACTACATGGGTCTGTGTTGAATCACAACGAAGATTCCTTTGCAATAATACTAAGGAAGCAGATTAATATTAAATGGTACTAATAAACATCTTCTGAGCCTACAACAATGCAGTATTTGTTCAGATTTTTCCAGTCAGGTCCTCTAAATCTGTTAAAAGACATAAGATTATATAGCAGGATTTGTGCAGAGATCAGGGCACTCACCCTAATCTATCCCCTCCTTCCAGCAGTAACCAATACTTCTTCCTTATCTCCTTTATTAGAACAGTGTTGCAGATATTCTGGGAGAGTTTAGGGCTATTTAGGTTTCTTCTGGCTGGACCTAGCAGAAACCCACCTCTTTTGGAATGTGAAAAAAATCCGTATGTGTCCTGATGCTGAAGAAAACAATACTTTACAATAGAAAAAGACTAACTCTGCAAATGAGCCTCCACAACGATGTTTAATGAATCATATCAGTCCTTCCAAGAGTCCTATAGTACATTTCCTGAAAACTGAGGGGCAGGAAAAGGGCAAAACATTTGTAAATAATCACAGGATCACAGAATATTCTTAGCTGGAAGGGACCCACAAGGATCATCAAGTCCAACTCTATACAATACAGCATTCCAGGCTGTCTTACTCTGAAAGGAAAAGTAAGAAAATGCTACTGTTCATCATTTGAGATACCTGATAAATTTAAATTATGTCCGTGAAAAATTTTGCTTGTAGGGCATTCAACAAGCAATCAGAAGGAACTATTTGAAACTTCACATTTAATAAAGCTTGAATTTCAACGCACTTACGTACACATGCTGTCAACAGACCATACACAGCTACTCTTACTGTATGAATTTTTACCTTGTCAATTTAATGCAGAGAATATTCAGGTTTATCTTTGAAGATAAGGGAAGTGAAAGTTCATGCAATCTTAACAACAGAGTATGTTGCACTGCAAACACACATATACACTCCTCTAGAACCAAACCCATACCTGAAATATCACAGCTGGATCAATACATAAAGACGGCTCTTTCTGCAAGTAAGGTAAACCACAAGTATTTTCATTTACTTTACAGCTTACATTTATAAAGACTTTATAGTTGCTAGACTCCACGTATTTTCAACATCCTATCCTTAAGATGAGTTCTAGGCCATATCTGTAGGCAATCTCTGGTTTTCTCTCTCAAGTAACATCACTGCTTTAGCGATGATAGAATTAGACCATAGCAACATGCAATGGTTGGGTTGGAAGCAGCATTTAAAGGTCATCTAATCCAACCCCCTGCCATGGGCAGGGGCACCTTCCACTATCCCAGGTTGCTCCAAGCCCCATCCAGCCTGGCCTGAAGCATTTCCAGGGATGGGGCATCCACAGCTTTTCTGGGCAACCTGTGCCAGGGCCTCACCACCCTCATCATAAAATTCTTTTTTTTTGGATGTCCAATCTAAATTTACCCTACTTCAGTTTAAAACTGTTGCTCCCCATTCTATCCCAACAGGCCCTACTGAAAGCTCTGTCCCCATCTTTCTTATATGCCCCCTTTCAGGACTGGAAGGCTACAAGGTCACTGAGGAGCCTTCTCTTCTCCAGGCTGAACAGCCCCAAGTCTCCCAGCCTGTCTGTACAGGGGAGCTGCTCCAGCCCTCTGACCATTGCTGTGCCTCTCCTCTGGATGTGCTCCAACAGGTCCATATCTTTTTTGTCCTGTGGAGCCCAGAAGAGAAGGCAGCACTCCAGGTGGGGCCTCACAAGAGATGAGCAAGTTTTGACCCGATTCACGTGCTCTGGAGTACTTATCATAAAATCAAGTGAAAAGTGTGTTTCCTTTTAATCTTTTTATTATATTAATAGGTGTTAATAAACTTTGAATAGCACTGATATTCAAAATACATTCAAAGCTATCAGTCATCTGGCATTTGTCAGCACACAGTATACAAGGAAGCGTGCATGGGTGCAATTGCAATTAAAGGAAAGGTTTTCCATGTACCAGTTTTATTTTATACTTTAACAGACTAAGATTTAGGCTTGCAGGGGAAAAATGCAGTTTAATTACATCTATCCACAGTCACAAAGTCAAAAGCAACCACTGCATCAAAACTAGACTGGTTTGAGGGAATAATAGGAACATGTGGGAGAGGGAAGCATCCTGCCCTCCCTTAGTTTTGTGACTGCTTTCCAGAAGAAAAGAGGGCTTCTGGAGAATAAGGTCAGCTGCAGAAAAGAGAACCGAGTAAAGAATGTAGTGAGAAACAATAGAGCAAAAGACATGGCATATGGAAGCAAATGTGTCTATGAAGCAAAACCAGAAAGTTAGGAAAGAACAGCCTGTGCAATGCATCTGAAAAGACAATAGGTATCTGGAAAGGAATAAATAAAGCAAGAAAAACAGGAGTCAAGGCACAGGATGTGAATTTTCCATCTTTTTTGTTTGCCCTTTTTTATTTTGCATGAACATACAGGAGATGGGCACTGGTCAACAAGAGCAGTTAGGCAGAAAATGCAACTGCTGTAAGAAAAAGCAACTATTTGCAAAGTTTCAGAGGGAAATGAACAAGATGACAGGACAGGAAAGGTAGTTCAGAAGATGTCTAGGACAAATAAACACAAGAGAGGATAGGTAGGAGAAATGGGTATACTTGATTGGATGAAAGGAAATACAGACTGGGAAAAGGGACAGAAAGAACTCAGCAGTGGCAAGGGACAGAGGAAAACACAGAAGGAACAGAAGGATTTACGAAGGAGGGAAAGTTGCATCCTGGCAGAGCCTGGGGGAGCCATGGAAGGGACTCAAGACAAAAGCCAAAGTGGTGAAGGGGCTGGAAGGGGCTGGGTGTGGTGAAGAGAAATATAAACTGCTTGGAGCCTCTGCGTGGGGGAGTGGATGGCCTGAGACTGCCATATTACAGCTAATCCTCTCCCTCCTTCTACCCTCAACACTGTAGGGAAACAATTCCTTCAACGCTTGATCATTCAAAACAAATGTTCCACTTTTTTTTCAAAACAAATGCTGTCTGGATTAAGACAATTTAAATTTACTTGAAAACAGTCCAAATCTGGAACTTGTAATGAAAACTGCAGTTTAATCATATGGATTTCAACATCTTACATTTGTCCCTTTTTCTTTTCAGTATTAGGCCTATTTTAGACAGGGCAACCCCAAAGGGGAGCGTGTTCATAGGGACAGAAGGAACTGGGTGCCTCAGAGCCAAAAAGCAGCTCGGCATCAGTACTCCAGCAACATGACTGCAGCCTCCCTCGTGACAAATGAGAGGCCTCTCTGCAAAGATCCAATTCTTAACTAGTGGAACATTGCACCACGCCCACCTCTCCTGGGAGTCAAACACAAAACATTTCACTGTCTTCAGGGACAGACACTGCCAGGAGCAACTACAGTCACCACATGTGTCATTCATGTGTCATGTACCCCCCATCCCTGTTCTTTTCAAAGAGTTTTGGTACAGGAAGAGGAACTGAAAACCAATTTCAACATGTCCTTTACACTGTTAATAACCCACATGAAAGATTATAAATTATTCTAGCACATTGCTTTTGTATCCCAAAACTTTCATATTTATAATTCTCAATATTAATAGAAAAACCAAGTTTCTCAGCCACTACCTTACTTTCCCATTTACTTAGGGCAATGAGTTACTGCAAGGACATATATTTTAGATTTCATACAAAGAATTCTGAACTAATGTCCAAAGCAAATATACATCCAAAAATGGAATTCTGTAATCAATGTACTTCCTTTGTTGTCATATAATCCAAACTAATTATTATCTATTAAAAGACAGATACTGTATTTATGAAGTCCTGCTGTTGTTTTAACTGTGTATTTACCACAATGTTCAGACATGCTGAACTAATTTGCTCATAACAGAAGTCACTGGCAAAATGAGGCCTTTAATTTGCACTTCCTTTTAAGACTGAAATGAAAGACCATCATTAATGAATTTCAGGCAGCATTGCCAACTCACAAATTATCTCAGGTCTCATGGTGTTTTTCTTAAAGATGAACATTCCAGACTCATAGAATTATGCAAAAATATCAGTTTTCACTTTTTAAATTACTATTTTTATTCTTTGTTATTGTGGAGGGAAAAGCCACAACACTTTAGTAATATGATATATCAAAAAAAGTAAACTATAGTCAGGACTAAGAGAGCTGTTTCATCATATTTTTTCATATCTGCTGATACAACTGGTATTTTCCTTAGGTTGGCTGTAAAATTATGGCCTAATAACAACCAACAGAAGAATTGGTTTTAAAGTTTGAGAAGGAAAACATTTTACATCAGCCTTGGACAGTTTGCCTTGGACTTCTGTTTGTCAGTTTATTCCATGTACTTTGGATCTCCTAAAAGACACATACACACACACCCTAGTCTTTTTAAAAAGCAATATTCAGCTATCATTATTCAGCAATGCTACACTTGACTTTTTTAATCAATTTTATTTAGTAAACAGACCAGGAGAAATACATACTAATTATTTCTAGCTATATAACAAAATAAATTGACATGGTAAAGGAAGCATTTAATGACTAAACAGTAATAAATCAACCCTGGTAGGCAGCTGAGTGTTACAGCTGCTCGTTCACTCCCCCTCAGTGGGACGAGCAAGAGAACCAGAGGGCAAAAGTGGGAAAAACCCATTGTTTGAGATAAAGCCAGTGTAATACGTAAAGCAAAGCAAAATATGGAATTCATGCAGTGCTTCCCATGGCAGGTAGCATTGCCTGGCTGTTTTCAGGAGAGCAGGGCTTCAGCAGGCACTGGAGTTATTTGGGCAGACAAATGCCGTGACTCTGAATGCCCTCCCTTCAGTTTGCTGAGGCTGAGCATGACATGACAGGATAGAACGTCCCTTTGGTGAATTTGGGTCAGCTGTCCCTGCTGTGCTCCCCTCCCAGCCTCTTGTCCAACCCCACCCTATTTGCAGGGTGGGAGCAGAGTGAGAAGCTGGGAAAGCTTTGACTCTGTATGTAAGCCCTGTTGGACAACAGCTAAAACATCAGCATGTTATCAACACTGTTTCAGTCTGAAATTCAAAATACAGCACCAGACAGGCGGCTGTGGGAACAATTAACTCCATCCCAGCCACAGCCAGTACACAACTTCATGCTGTAAAAATAACACACAGGAAATCATGCAAAGGCCATACCTTCATTTCAATAACTGTTTGCAGAGCCTTCGTCTTTGCTGGCTCAGGCTGAAGTTGGGTTCTTCTATGCAATTCCTGTGGAGGGACACGATAGAAATAAGCTTGACGACTCATCTTCCCATTATTTTAATCGCTCATATGAAATCATTGCAACAAAATAAAAGTCTGCTGAGGAGAAGCGTGTAACTCCAAGTGCTACAGGTGCTTCCCTGGCTGTAACCCCCCTGCCATCGCTGCAGTCCCTATCTTATGTTACAGTCAACTCTGACAGCACATGCGCTGTTTCTGAAACCCCTTATCAATTATTAATGTCAAGCCTGACAACCCAGCAAGGAATTTCTTAGTTCAAATACAATGCTGCTATTGCTACTTAAACACCAAAACTTAATTCAATCGTGTTACTAATTCAAACACTGGTAAGTGTTAAATCTTTTACAGTAGTTTTTTCTTAATTTTTCCTCCAATATCTGAAATAAGTAATTTAAAGACATTATATTCAAATTAGACATTTTAAGGATAATAATTATGTAGTGGGCTGATGCAGCACACGCTACAGTAGCATTGACATTTCAGTTTTCACATTTTCATACTGTTTTTTATGCATCTTAATCCACAGGCAAAAGAAAAATGGATTGCATTAGTTAAGCCAAAGTTAACAGAACCAATACATGCTGATCTTCATAAAAATAATGATAATAAACCCCCACAAGAGTATGAAGACAGCAGCACTCAGTCTCATAAAACCAGAGTTGTATCTTGGCATGATATATCCCAATAAAAAACTCACATAACTACCTGGAAAAAATGTGGTAAAGGTGTGACAAAACACTTTCATTTGAGAATTTGGTGATGCTTATTCCCTTCCCATAAACCACAAGAGATTTATTATTAAAAAAACCTGAAACTGAACAGATATAGTCTCCTTTCTACTCCTTTGCAGTCCTTCTGATCTAAAGGACAGGAGTGCCATCCTTGATGTCTTTATGTCTCAGTTCTTTCCACTGCAGTGCTCCACATACACTCCTGAACTAACCTTGTAGCCATGAAAAAGACATTTATGCTTGAGGCCAAGGAGCCAAGGTCATTCACCTAGGTCTTGCCTACCTTATAACCCAGAAGTTTAAAAGTCACCATTTTTTGTATCACAAACTATCAATCAGTTTCTTCTTCTTCTTCGTAGCAACAAACATAGTGCTGATCCACAGCTGTGAGGAACAACCATTCTCAAAGACTAAGTAGTAGGAGTGATTTACTGTATGTTACTAAAATAAAGTCTACTGCTAATAAACATCTTTATAAAATAGATTAAAAAAATTTGTGTCCTAATATATTAAAATAACTGAAACAGACAAGTTAGCGTACCTAACGCTAAGTAAGTCTGAATGGCTTTTTATTAGGTTAAAAAGATTGCAGGTACATATACATGTATTTAAACTGCATCTAACAGATGACAGTGAACTTAAAATTTTGCTTTTATGCATTTTTCAGATGCTTTGGCATTTATGGAATTCTTTCTGCATTTATGAAATAGCACCTCTGATTAGTCCTTTTTCGTTGTTTTTTTTAATTCAAATCTGACTCTCCATATTATAAAAAGAAAGAAATATTTGCAAATCACCTATGCAAGGAATCTCTCAATCACCACCAGCTGTTTGTCTTAGATGAAACAAGTACCTTCACTGCACAACTGTTTTAAAAAATAGGAGTATGTAATGAATTTGTCATACAGTTATACAAAAGAATAGTTGGCCAGTCAAACCACTATCAGATCAGCAAAAATTACAGCTAATTCTAAGACCAGACTTTGCTCCCCAGGGCCATATAAACTGAGCTGGAATATAAACAGGATTCCACACATTGCCCAGGGAGACAAACCAGAGTTTCCACCCCGTTAGCCAAAGATTAATAGACTGCCAAAGATGCGTATTCCGAGATGTCTATCATAGCATGAAGCCTTGCCTCATAATGCTTTTCCTGTTTGCTTTATGAATAAATCTGATGCTGGCTGACTTAAAAGCTTTTCTTCTCTATCCCTGATGGTAAAATGAAGCAGACTTCAGGATTCTGGAGAAGATCAGAAAATGACTCCCACTTTATTATTTTGTGTGGCTTTTCTTCCAATCAGATTCAAATGTTTGGAGACTCCCACAAGGCTCAGTTCTTGAATTTATGTTGTTCTATGTATGTGCTTTTTCATTTGGGGTACCTGATTCAGGGATATACTTTTGGGGTACTAATTTAAGGATACAGTTTATGTGCATGATACCTTACACTGATTTTCTTGCTATCTGAGGTCATCTGGAGGCTTTCAAATTTGCCTGAACAGCTAAGCAAGAGATATCTGGAGATTTCAGAAAGTCTTCATAGCCTAAGGAAACCAGATTTTTATTCATTACATCATTTCTGGAATGATGTGTTTTTCTTGTTTTCAATTTCTTTTAATAAAAATTCCAGGGAGACAAATAAGAAAATGTGGGGGGGAAAAAATCAAAAACTTATCAGGGATAGTTTCTTTTAACCTAAACTTTATTGAATGGAACTCTTGGTACTTATATCCACAACAAAGTACTTGTTTCATCATCTCTGCAATGATCAAAGCCTATACTAAAAATCTCCCAGAGTTGCAATCATTTATAAAATTAGACTTTCTTCATACCCCTCTATATATAGACATCTGCAATTAGTAGTAATTCTGAGTAACCACTTTGCACATGCAAATTAATTATAATTATGTGTAACCAAATGCCCACACCTTGTATTTCCTGATGATGCTTACTTGTCAAGGTGATTAATGCACCCACACAGAATTGACAGGTAATCAGATCTTCTTCACATTACATTTACTTCAATAGTCTTTGCTCTTAGACTAAAATGAGTTTCAACCCAAACCTGGCCATTGCTTTCTCCTTCCACAGTATTAGGTTAGCATCTTGTACTGGCCTCAGAAGTAAATTTAGCACACAATTTCGTAACTAATTTAAACACCGAAAAAAAATCCAGAGAGGAGGCAGATTATATTTACAATCCTAAAATACTGCTGGGAAGATGAATTCTACCCTTTTGTTCAGAAGTTGATAAGAAGATACTACAAGATTTTGTCATTACTCACTGGTGCTGAAAATCCCCACTACGTAGTATGAGCTGAACCTAATACTAATTACCCTAATAAAACTGTTTTTATCCCAGCTTTATTAAAAGACACTTCAACCCTCGGCTGCAGGAAAGTCAGGGTGCTGCAAACTGATCCTTCTTTACTCTGTTTCTGAAGTATTTTATTAATGTTCCCAAGACATCAGTGACTGTGTGGTTCTCATTCCATGATACCAACCCCGTCAATGTAGTTCAAGGTTTTACCTTTATTTACACAAAACTGCCTAAAATAATGACACAAAGTGCTAGAAAGGAAATGTTCATAAAAACAGGCAATTTAGAGATGGTGTGAAACTGTCAGCGAGTATCTGCATTTGAACTGGTATGCTTCTACTGATTAAACAGAAGGAAAATGGAATCAAAAACTAGATGTTTAAAAATTAACAAAAAATTCAAGATCTCTGAAAATAAAGACATAAAAGCAATAAAACCATCATAATCAAATAACCATTGCAAGAAGAAAGGAAAATTATTAAAGAAGGCAGCATAAAAACTGGCATAAGAAACCATTGTGTCAGTAAATGCAGCTTTTTGCCTTCACAGACAAAATGTACAAATCTGTAAATCACAGCAGGCAGTGGTGTAGGAGCTGCTAGTTCTCTCAAACACCTCAAAGCACACTGGTTCCATTCTCCTGGAAAAGAAAGCCGTGGTAGTTCTTCTACAGGATCAGCTTGTCTGAACTTTAAAATTTAGATCAGCAGTATTTTAATATTTCGATCAATCATTTAAGTAAAAGCACAGCACTTACCTAAAGTGTCTAAATAGTAGTGTTTCTTCAGCCAAAACTACCATTAGAAACACTGATCAAATTCAATTTAATTGAATACTAGAAAAATGTAGCATACAGGAATTAATTCATTCTTAACATACAGACTTATCTGCTCTTTTCTGTTTTCTAACTCTTCACCTACCTCCAGCCAAAAAAGTTTCATAGTAATTTAAATGAAAGTAGATTTTTAAAATCCTGATCAAACAGTTTATCTTTCTGGAAACCATAAAGTGACGACACAAAATTCCCATGTCTGTCTCCAGTGTGCAGGAATAAGGAGCCCTGTTACTGGAAAAGATTTTAAAAATCATGTTACCATGGACTGTCTTTTAAAAATTCACCATTATAGGTATTTGAACTCTGGGAACAACTGTTAAAAAAATTTTGTCAAATCCCAACGAATTTTGTAGCTTGAAGAAATGAAAATGTGTATATAAGGACGTGAAATGAAAAATTAGAGGAAATACAAAGAGCTGATAGCTACAAAAGTTCTGCAGAGAGTTTCTTTGTAAATTAGGTGTATTTAAATTTGTTAAGTTCTCACAGTTAAGCAAAATAATCAGATGCATGCCTAATTCTCTCTCCATTTATCATTTTAAATGAACAGATTTGACTTTTGATGAAGATGAAAGAAATTGCATTAATCAGGCACCACCACCGAACTATAAAACAAAGGCCAGTATCACCATGGACAAGTCCAACAATAATCCCAATGGCCTCAGTGTTACTCTTGAACAATGACTCTAACACCACCCCTGGCCTACATTAAAAAACTTGGAGATGTAAAGAGCAGGAGGGAGAAAGAAGTTTTTACACCAGTTGAAAATCACCATATTGAATCACGAGCCAAAGTACATCTTTGCAATGATCAGACTTCCATTTATTCCTGAATTCATGCATATAAGAGGAGCTTATGAAGTTTTACTAACGTAAAAAATAATCTGAGCATTAAGAAACTCAGCTTTTCTTTGACTTGTATGTCAAAAACACCTTAAGCAACCACGCTCGTTGTCATACTGGAAGAGTGTCCTCTGGCAAGAGACCACATACAAAAAGTTTCAAGTGAAAACACGATTTGTATATGGAGCTTGAAATGCACGTGGGACAATTTAGTTTGTAATTGAAAGCACACAGAATGTCTCGTGAAAGGAGCTACTGAAACTCCACCTTTACTGGAATTCTTGAAAATTTATTTCTTTTCTTTGTAGAAGGAATAAAGCTTCTAGGGGATCATTTCTGTTTTGCACGGTATCATTAATCTCTTTTCCTCTTACCAAAATTACTTCTCCAAATTTAGGAAGAGTTACTGCTTCACACATATCTTCAGAAAAAGAAACTTTGATGATAAACAGATTTCTCCCTTTCCACCATTTTCTTTAAGAACCCATACCAAAACCCTTGAGTGCCTGCAGTAAAGGAAGCCTATATATTTGTTTTCAGGGGTAGTCAATTAGAATCAGAAAACAGAAGTTCCAACTGCTGCTTACACTTCTGCAAAGCAAATATACTCTAGAAACATCTTGGCTAAAAAACTTTCTCTTTGCAGTGCATATAAAGCTTTAAAACTGCATGGAAAAATATGCCTTTTTTTTTAAAGCTAAATGTTTAAATAGACATTTATTAATAACCCAGGTGCACTAAAGAGTCACTTAATTTGCAGTAGGACACATGAATGAAATATTGCTGTGAGTTATAAACCAAGGTTTTTAGGTATTTGGTTTTGAGTGTGGGGATCTTTTTTTAGAAGACTATCTTGTATTAAAATCACATCTTCAAATTCTTAAAATGTAAAATCTTTAGTGTAACAAATCCTTTATGTAATCCATAGTGTTTAAAAAAATCTTTATCCAACAAATCCATGATTTTAAAGACTTATTTCCACTACTTCCCTCCCATTTAGAAGCCTGAGCACACAAAGAACTTTTTAATAAGGTTGAAAAAGAAAGCAATATCCCATCAGTTTTACAATAAGTGTAACACTAACCATGGAGCAATAATGGAATTCCACCTTAGGGTGTAACTAAGAATAGACTTCCCTTGTTCCTGCCATCAAAAGCATACAGGCAAAGCTTAAAAGGGTAAAGTCACAGCAAAGATTACCAAATACAATCCCAAGATCCAGAACACACAGCAGAGATGCTGCTGTGTGCCAGCTCCACTCTTCATAAATAATAAAAAACCAAAACCATTTAAACGTGGACGGTACTGTGAGATAGGATGTTAGCAGCAGTGCCAACACACAGTGCTTGTGGTATTTCTATAGGCCCGTTCATCTAAGTAGAGGAAAACAGTTTTCCAATAGCTCTTCCCATATTCATACAGCTAACCTCCTGACAGTTTCCTTAAACAAGCTGAAACCTGAGAGCTCTGTCCTAGAAAATCAAAAAGACAAAGGGTGATATCCTGTTTAGTGCTTTCCCCACCTTCCAACCTATACACACACCCAGCAATACTTATTTAATTTCTACTCTGAACCAGTGCTCCTCTTCAGCCTGACTGCAGATGCAAAAACAATTTAAATTATTAAATTAAGAACTTACTTCTCAAATGGCAGCAAAATAGCCCTGCCAAAACCAGAGTCACACTCGACAACTCGAAGCCAGAAGTACAACATATTTCACACGCTTGCTGCACAGATCTCGTAAGGTTACTGAAGAATGTGTTAGCTGGTGTTAACACACACAGAACTTCAAACATGCTGTTCATTTTTCTGGTAGAAATTCTTTTATAAACTTAGCATTGATAAAACATCAATCACTGTAACAGCCTGAGCCAGCCCAGACGAGTGCTGGCATTCCCTGTGTGATGCCCATCCCCATGTTGCTCTAATACTTCAGATTGATTAGCATGGGACTTTTCAGTTTTGAAAAGCATCGTGTTATCTACTAATCTCCATACTTATTAATGGATTTACTGTTTTGTTATTACCTTTTCTAGCCTACCTTTTCATGTCTCTTTTCCCTTCATGTGGACTTGGTGAAATCACTAGCTAAAATAATTCATGGGTTTGATTTACAGTTCCCTAATTCTCCAGGAAGTGCTCTTCTAAATATGGGTGGGTTTTACTTACATGCTTTTAAAATTACTGCTGGCTTAGGCTATTTATTATTTAAACTTAACCAGCAGTGCCAGCAAGCATCAGAGTTAATAAGATTTCAAATGTGTAAGTTCATTGGCTCTGTCGCATAGCAAGTTTTTTTTAAAATGCAAATAAAAGTTTTGTGATGATATTTGTGGTGCCTGTCAGGGGCCCATACTGGGACCAATACTATTCAATAGCTCAATCAGTGGGGTTGAGCACACCCTCAGCAAGCTTGCAGACAACACCAGGCTGAGCAGTGCTGTTGGTATCACCGAAGGAAGGGATGGCTCAGAGGGACAGTGACAGGCTGGAGGAAAGTGGTCCTGGGAACCTCCAAGGGCAAGGTCCTGCACGGGGGTGAGGGCAATGCCCAGTATCAGAACAGGCTGGGTGATGAACGAGTACATCAAGAGCAGCCCTGCAGAAAAGGAGTTAGAGACACTGGTAGATGAAAAACAAGATATTATTTTCTGACAAAGATTACAGTTATCACATCTTCATGTAACGGAATGTCAAAGCTCTCAGTTAACAAAATTATCTCCTCTAGCTATTCAGAGAAATGTCATCCCAAGTGTTCTATATAGCTGTTAGGTTATGCAAATGTATGGCAGAAAGGGACATGGGAGCACTGACCTAAAGAAGTAAGGCAGACAATTTTTCACACAATTTGGGTGTTGGGCATGCTTTAGCAGGTGGGCATTTTGGTTTGATTTTAAAAAAACACCTTGTAAACAGCATGCTTTTTAACCTAAAGCTAAAATTTTATGCTTGCCAAAAGAACTCACTGCACCACAACCTCACTAAAATAAGACAGGAAGAAATTAGTTTCCATTGACTTTTAAAAAGAAAAAATCCTATTTTTGGATCTGCCAGAAACTGAATTCAAGGCACCCACCAATTCACTGCAGCTCTGCCTATCAGTTGAGATTTGCCAGTCAAGTCAGTCTTTCTCAAGAGGGAAGAGGTGGGGATAACGTCTAAACATTTGAGAATGCAGAACACTTATTTCACTCCAAAACTAATATTCTGCAGAAGAGCCTGAACCCAATATTACAGGAACACATTAAAATCAGAAAAATAGAGCTGATTGTACATGAGGATATTGGAGTGAGGCAAACACCACCAATGTCCTCTACAACAGCCTTGCTGCACAGACTGGGTGCTACCACAGCTACAGAAAAGAACTGTTCAAGTCACACAGGAAACAACCGGCACAGGTAGTTACCATCACCTAATTGAATATTTATCATTCTGTGAAGTTTGTCAAGAGTCTGTTGAACTGAAGCTCACACATCAGGTCAAAAGAATTAAAAAAAAAAAAAACAAAAACAAAAAAAAAGGAATAAAATCTACTTAGCACCTGCTCCAATTCTTCTTCCATCGCCTGGGAAACTAAGTGTTGCTTGGTAACTCAAATCCATCTGTCCAAATTTCCTCTTTCAGTCTTCCTTTTTTATCAGAACAGAAAAACCCAGCCCTTAACTGAAAATATGATCAGAAAAAAAAACCCCACACATATTTTATCGCTGCATAAAAGATACAACAGATCCTTATCTGTTTTGAAATGATGGCAGAGTGAAAAGTGTCTGATATTGTCTCTTAGAAACAACAACACTTCACAGATAGGTTTTTTTTTTTTAAGAATGGGAAAAGAAATTCTTTATTTTATTCCTTTGCCTTACCTCAGGGCAATACAAGGAGGAAGACACCACTTCCTCACACAGTTCAAAGACTTCATCTTTCCTGTATCCAAATGCTGACACGAACACCTATAGACCAGGGGCTGAGGCACAGTTTAAAAACTACTTCCCTGTGCCATCAGTATTCAAAATAAATGCTGAATGCACAGATACCATAAATACCCAAACGCTTAGTTTCCTCTAGAGATGTAAATCAAAAGAATCTCCACCAAAATTACTGCTATTATCCCTTGTGATTAAAAACAGACCCTAAAGGAGAATTTTCAAAACTTTGGAAACCCATGTGATGATGTTTGCATAGGATAAGACTGGAAAACAGGCAAATGGAGAAAAACTGCATGTTGATGTAGGATACTAAGTTCTGTACAGGAGACATGATCACATGTATTTTAAAAAATGTTACAAACAGAAGTGGCAGCAATAACAAAACCACAGTTATCTACACTTCCCATGATTTACATTTTTTAGGCGCTAAACTTATGTCAGTATAGGTATGGGGCTTGGTTTGTTTGGATAACTTTTGGAGCCCCTATTGCAGAAGGCCTGAATACAGCAGGTGCAGTTTTAACAAATAAAAGTGCTTTAACGTACTGAGAAAAAAAATTACATGCTATGTATTTTCTGATTTCTCTTATCTTTTCAAACTCAATAACTTGGAATCACTGGTATTTTAAACATCTTTTGTTGTATTTGTTTCAAAAGAGAGGCAGAGTCAGCTCAAGGCTTTTCAGAGTAACACTTTGTTTCAGGAGAACTTTATGAAGAAGAAGGTTTAATGTTCTCTCCTGCTCTTAGCCAGACTGTCCTTCTTCAGAAGAACACATTCTTTTTTTTATGTGGAGCATAGGACAATGTAATGCTCATGACCAGCCCAGAGGTACTGCAGGGACCTCAATTCATACCCTAGAAGGAGCTTTCTCTTCTTTACCATCTCTCCTTTCTCTTGTACATTGAAATTAGAGCTTAACTTACTCAGTCTAAGGCAAGTATGGGATGCACAGACACGATGCCATCAACCCTTTCAAGCTCTGGTTCAGACACTGAAGAATATGTAAAAAGTGTAGGTTACAGCAGCCAAAGTCTCAACTTAAATATTTTTGAACTTCCAGAATAAAACAGAAATAATAAAATCCTCCCCCTCGCAGGATTTGCACATATTGACCAGCAGCATTCTTGAACAGACATCTACACAGACCTTTACCTACCTGTATACATTTCATACAATGTTAGGTGTAGATATCACACCACCAGTTGCTATTCCACAAAATGAGCATTTTTAATCATCAAAGTGGCAAACTTCCCACTATACGTAGGCAACCAGAACAATTTATTGAGCCCACAGCCTCTTCCTTTCTGCTCACTGGACAGTTATGCCAGGCTGCACACCACTACCATTGTCATGAAAAACTGGCAACTCGTCACTAATCAAAAGACCAAAAGCACATCCACTTTTATGTGTAAAAATAGAGACATTTCCCATCTGTAAGCAGACACACCCCATCACTAAGTCATTCCAACAGCATTTTGATCATCCATTAAATCTACTTCTCATTTTAAGGTGGGAAAGTAGGTCAGAACACACATCAGTGTTTCATACAGAGCTACCTCATCTGCCCAAGTCTAACGATTGCACAACCCTGGCAGTCCCACTCAAAAAACTGTTTCTTCATCGGAACAGTGACAGACAACTCATGGGACACCTGATGTGCCAGCAGTAATCAGGAGCCACAGTTTTAGGAATCCACAGCGGTGCCTCCTTCCAGGCTCAGGAAAGCACACACAGTGCTCCCCTTCAGCTGAACAGGCTCTGAGCAGCACAGGGGATACACTGCCCTGCTCCCCAGGGGAGTGCTAATAGCAATAGATTCCTGGACACAACAGCTGAGTCAGGTGTTTTATTTATATGAGTTGGATGAACAATTCTAACTCATTATTTATGATAATATTTCTGAGCTAGACCAATTATTTTTATGCCATTTTGATTCAATTAGCCTGTGATCCCCACAACAGGCAAATGTCAGTTATCTCATTAGTGAACAGAGATATATAGAATAGAAACAGAATTCTCAACATGCTACAAGAGTCTTGTTAAAGTCATTTCAGTCAATAAGCTGTTTCTTCAAGGTTTGTCTTTCACTAAACATGTTCCGTAGTACTACTACTGGCTAAAATTCCACTTCAGAACACTTTTTGCCTCCCACAAATGCCAAGAACATAAAATACCAGCAATGTAAATGGGAAAGGATATACAATACTATAAGCAAAATGACCAACATAAGTGTTGGTCTTACTTCTCCATTCTAACTACATGAAAAAGATCATTTTTATACAACTGTGAAACTACCTTCAGTTTGACAAGGAAATTTGCAACAGCACAGGTTGGCAGAAGATCCAGAGTTACTATGGAGATTTCATTTGTAGAGTTTCACTTCAAAAGAGCAATTATATTTGGAAAACACAATATGTTGCTAAAGAATCCTTAGCCGTAACAAGAAAAGCAAATCTGAAAAATTCTTGATCACTATTTAGCACTTAATAAATGCATTAACACTTCACAGTCTATACAGTGTTAACAAAATTAGCATAATGAAAATTTGTACTAAGTGTATACCAAATGAATTATTTTCAGAATATTCTGTCAGAACTATGAGAAAACTTTAGTCTGTGTATTATGATATGTGTAACAAAGGAGAACCAACCTTTTTCTGACTTTCACTTACAAATAAGTTTCAAAAAACATCTCACAGACATATTAATAATGTAGCTCTGAAACAGCTGAGCAAAAAGTGCTAAATAAGTGAAAACTACAACATTTCACTCAATAGCTCTTTGCCAAGTCTTCACTTTAAAGATCGCTATATTTTAGCGGATTAAATAATTTTATTTCATCATTTAGTCTTAAGCCCAGTTATTAGAAGATAAATATTAACGCTGCTAACTCATTCATTATCAAGTTAACAGAAAATTTCTATGCAGTGAGGTTGCAATGAGCTATCGCCCCCTGCTTAAATATACTTATATTTTATCCATCCATCAATTCTTAACACTTTTCTTCTGATACTTCTGTTAGGCATCTGTTAACGCTAACGCTTCTCTTTAGGGATTGTGTAACTCAGACTGACTATTCTTTTCTTTCCACTCTTCCTTCACACTACAGAGCAACAACTATTCACCTCAATACCACCTGAAATGTTTGATTTCCCATTTATTTCATCTCTCTTTTTTAAGTTTTTATAGGCTTAAACAAGGTCAGTCCTAACGATTCTTTCAAATGTGGCAGTTTATTTTCTGTGTCCTCCCAAACATCCCTGTGAGGAATTTGATCTAGGCCTTCTGTAAATCACTAGGGAGCCTGAATCTGTCACTGATTTAAGCACACAGGACTCACTGAACCTGCCAAACCTTCAGTCTAGGTGTAAATGCCATTCATACACGTTCCATAGTTTTAATCAGCTGCTTAAGCTGCATTTAGAAGCTCACAACAAGTATAGAATGTACTTTGTCACTAAAAGACAAAAAAATCTGCTAAGTTACCCAGCAAATCTGTGAATTGGCAGATTTTCCTTAATTTAAATATAGCAGTAGGCTGATGATAACCATTACCCAAGCCCTACTGACATCAGATAACAAAGCTTATAAACACAGACATTTTGGCACAAGATAACTCAAAACAAAGAGTTCTAAATAGTTTAAGGGTTAAAAACTATAAGATGTAGGTTAACTGTACAGAGGAGACAGAAACTGTGTGGAGTAAGAACTGAAACCTAGAGAGTATAAAAAGTTAGCTGGTGGAAAATTGCCAACTACATAACTCTGTTGACATATTACAGAAACAATTTATTTCATAGTTTACTTACTGCATTACTTCTTGGTTAAATACTATCTGGTTATTTACAGCTCTCTGTGGACTCTCACAATAGAGTCAGGCAGATTTTCTAGGCCCCTATGTCTTACCACACAGCCTCCATTTTCAAAATCACTTCTTCACATATCCTGCCAATTGATGGACTTATCCCACAAACGTCAAAAATTCTTGGCATCAACTCCTACCTAACAGCAGTATCTTCAAGAACAGGTCCACAGTCAGTACCTCAGCATGCCAAAGGCTCCCTTTGCATGCATTATTCATTTTCTATTTGGATATTGCTCTGTGCCTTTTTTCAGAAGACCGGATTTCAAGGCTGAACTTGGGCTCTCAGCAGGCCTCTGTGAGCCAATGGTTCGACTCTTTCCTTATTTACATCAGCACAAGTGTAATTCCAGTCAGGGACATCACTGCAGCAAAGTCACTGCAGATTAAACCATGTGCAAGTGTGTTAAATATAACAGTGAATAAAGATACTCTGAGGATCTTGCTGTATCTAGAGGCAATAAAAAGGAAATAGATGTAACATTTTCATTTAGTAGCAAACATGCCAACAATAAAGCATCATTCTAATTACATCTCTTATTTGCACTTGTCTCTTTCACTGCTCAAGTCCTCCACACCCCATATCTCTGTAGACACAATTTTAGAAGTGTATTATTCTATGAAAAACCTAACGCCAAAGTTTCTTTGCACTTGTAATAAAAACATACTTAAAAATAACTACGTTTTATATACTTTTATTGTAAGCTCTTTGTCTTATTGCATTTGGATGACAGCGTTTTCTTCAGAACAGTTTACAACATAAGGACATATTTTATAGAAAAAAATGAGCGCAATGTAATCCTTCTTTTCGTAGGCTTCTTCCAATCCTCTTATTGTTCGTGTTTTCTGTGAGGAAAATGGTGGTACACAGAGTGATCTCATCTCAGGGGTGATCTAAGGGAAAGAATGGTACAATGATGTTTTAATTTATTTTATTTTACAAAGCAATTAGGTAAAATGATTGTGATTCTGTACTTTACTTCATTAATATCTATCATGTAGCATTCTAAGAAGCAGCTACTCTATCAGCCTCATACCAAATGGGCAGAATTACAAGCCAAGGAACTGCATCATTACCTGCCTCCATTTAGTCTTTCAAGTTGGGATTCCTCCTATGCAATGCATTTCCTACCAGATGTTAAGAATCTGCAAGACAGGAAAAGGGAAAAAGAACCCTAAATTGATTTGTAGCTCATATCGTTATCCAACCCCTTAAAACAAAAGGTAAACCGAGAAATTAAAATATACCGATAAAGTAAACTTAATTGAAAAATTAGAAAACAAAAATATTCCCAGATACATGCACAAATTGTTAGCTCTGCGATCACAAACATAAATACAAGTGTGACTGACAAATAATTCGTTCACTGGAGCAAACTTACCACAGAAAGGCTGGTAGGACTTCTATGATTCACCGGGAGGAATGGGTCACCCTGAGGGCCCCCCTTTAGTTCTTCTGCTACACCCTGATGTTCTCCCCATCTGCAGATGTATGCATACAGAACAATCCCTATACACAGAATAAGTACCATTTTATGGGGTTCTTTTGAATTAATCAATGACTGGTTCACAAAATGAGAAATGGTCAAGTTAACGAGGGGTTTCTTGCTCAGGAAACAGACCTGAATATGGCTCAAAATTTCACTTAGCTTGTTGGCTCTTTCCTATCTCTAGGATGAGGAACTGAATCTCAGTATCTTTACCTCTCTTCTTGAGCAATATTAATTCTACAAATTTTCTGTTAGAATAGCTTTCAAAAACAGTTCTTGGAAATTAGACTCAATTATCACAGCTTATCTGGTTATGAACAATTAGTTTGCAATTATTTATTTACAACAAACAATATTTTAGAAGTTAGAATTAAAGATAAGGTTTGACACGTTTCGGGTTTGCTTATGCATTTCTCAAGGGCTTGACTGTTGTGTTGTTTCGGGGTGTAGTTTTTTTTCAATAATTAAAATTCATATGAATTATTTTCACTTTAAATTACTCACACCATCCAGCCTTACTCATGAGGTATGTTTTTCCTGATAGTAACATGGGTTTCCAATAGTTGCACACCAAATATTCTAGGCATAGTGTTTAAACATGGTTATGCTCAATTACCAACACCTAAATACAGATGTTTATATCCATACTTGGCTGTTAATCATTATTTACTTATACTCATCTGAATTGTACAAGTTTACTTTATCTGCAGATACCAGATGAAGAAAAAGCAGACTCTGCACTTCTGTTATTAGATTAGCTCTATAAGGTCATTAAATATGGATTGAGGTAACAGTAGACCAGAACTTTCAAGCTTGAGTGAGAAGAGACCCTGCCTCAGGGTAAGGCCTAATGAACAGAGAAGAACTACTCAGACACAGCACCAATAGTTGGAGAGATCAGGCAAATTATTTTACATAGAACACAGCTTACACAAATAACCTCAAGGCCTTCTCTCACTATGACCTGTGAGTTCAGAATCTGAGAAACTCAAATCTAAACCAAAAGATCTGAAAATTCTCATTGCTGAAAAGCGGGATATCTAAAAAGAATGTCTCTCCTCTGAGAGACATTTAATTGTACTTTTTAAGTGCAGGTACTCAGATTAAAACATTTACATGAAAACTTCTTTGCAACAGTGGAAGGAACTGCAGGTGTCCATCACTTCCTTTCTGCACACGTTCAGAAGTGCCTCTAATACTGCCAGCACTATGGCACAAAGCGTTTGCTCAAAATTGAAATATATCGGAATTACAGAACATTCTTTGTCTTGCTCTTGGAACTCAGTTTAATGAGGATGTACAAAGTGTATTCTGCCCTTCCACCCTCGAGCAGCTCAGGTCAGCACACTCACACTGACTACCTTCACTAGGGCTGGGCATCCTCAAACATCCGCCTGGGAAACACTGCCATGAATGCAGAGCTGCTGTCAAACTGTCGGAAAGCTACTGGGTTTCCTTTCCAGTAATTCTGAAAAGTCCCAGGCGGCTATGGAAAAAGTATTCACCATTTTAGTAGAGTTTGAGCACTGAAACTCTCATCGTGTATTGAGGTATCACAAAGAGAACTCTCCTCTCCGTTTTTGCAGATGGTAGGAGATCTGCACATTACCTAAGCACAAATGCTGTATTTTCACACGAACACATATAAAGGTCACTGGGCTTCAAAGGTTCAGGCCCTGAACACATCTTGCACGGTCTTTAATTTCTAAAGTTTATTTCTCAAATTTTGCTCAGTGTCCTTCAATCATAAAGAAATTAAGATCGTATCCTATTAAGTTCCAAATGCCCTAAAATACCAGCAGAGCCTATTCAAAGAAGCCAAGCAAAATCTGTACCAGGTACATTGCACTGCTGCTTCTCAGACCACTTCTCTGGTAATATTACATGACAACAAAGCATCTTGAACATTCTAAGTTATGAAATTAGATTTTGTCAAGACTTTAAGAAACATCATAATAACAGCATCGTTCAAAGGGTTTGCCTTCATCAGAAAAAAACTGCTGAGATTTCAATGCCAGTAATTTCCAACAGAAAACATTTAACAGAAAGCAGTCTGGGCACTGCTCAGGTTACAAGTGAACGTATTTTATACTTTAGCTTTTGCATTACCGTAACGCATTATCTCATATAAATAGATTTTTCCAAAACCTCTAGAAAATGAACTTTTCACATGCTCTGGATGTTTGTTTATTGACTAAACATGGTGTGCATGAACTAAACAATGCATTGTAGTAACAGGAACTATGAAAGAGCAATACTACAGCCTAATGGACTATAGAAATAGTTCTGTAAAACCATCATCTAGTGCAGTATGTCTTAAACATATTACAGACGTTTATAGTTTTGATCTTTTTATCAAAAAGGGCAGAGATGAAAAAAACCCACCCAATATAAACCCCCCAAATATCCTCAGCACTAACTCCTTAGCTCCAAAGCTATTCTTCTTTGCTATGATAATGTACACACAGTCTAAAAGTCTGTGAAGAACTTGTATTTTTCACATGCCACCCAGCAAGCTGCAGTATGAAATTTTTCTGTTACCTTCTGATATTTTTGCCTTTCCTGTTTTCTTGCTATTAAGCAATAGTACATGAACAGATGGCCCACTAAAAAGATAAATAAATCAATCATAGCCCACACTGTAACAGTCCATGTGCTATTGAAAAAAAAAAGTTTAAAACCATCTTTTAATTCAGTGTTATTTCATCTTAACACTTAGAGCAAGACCGACTTTCTTTCACTAGAGAGTCAAAGAATTGCTCACTCAGTTAACCCCAACCAAGAAAACAAACAAAAAAGTTAGATTTGATTTCTCAGTGCGTTAAATTAGACAAGATTACAGATTAATATATAAACATGGTATATTTTTGCTCAGCTGTTCTGGTGGAATGACATCTAAAACAGCTTTTGACATGTGCTTTCAAGACAAAGCAATATATTGCTTCCAGTTATCACCTGTAATGCTGACAATTATGAAAAATTAATGACACCTCATTATTTTCACTCCTTCCTCGACAATCAATCATTAACTCAGTTCCTTTTCAAGAAATCCCCAACCAGTCCCTGAAAATCCCAAAGAACTTTGTTCGTTACAGGTCATTTCCTGCTTTTTTATCTTGCTGGTTTCCAGGTTAGGTGAGACTCTGTCTCTGAGTGTGACAACATCTAAAATCCCATGTCCTTCAGGAACTTGCCAGCAAAGAGAAATACAAGTGTAATGTAATAATGACTTCCAGTTCTGTCATCACACTGAACAATCCCAATACAAATTACTTTGTTCAGGTACCAGAGTGCATAAATCCACTCTGAATAAACTGGTTTAACACAGCAGAGAATACAGTGAAAACTTTTAAAGATATTTCCTTTTCCTAGCAAGCTTTTGATAGGCTGTTCACTCAAGAAAGCATTGGCAAAATTATTTTCTGAAGTGTGTCTCCACAACTGCCAGGTGTTCTGTTAGAGACTCCACAGCTTCAACATGCACTCTGTATGTATTGCCTCTCCTTCACAGGAAGTGTCAATTTTCAAATTTATTTTTACACCAAGAATCAGGATGCATAGTGCTTCAAGTCTTAAATGTTGAAAGGAACAGTTTAGACATTCAGAGCTCTGAAGGCATGTAAAAGAATTAGCACAAAATATACACAGGTCAATTTTATTTCTGAAAACAAAATAGGTGCCCTATAGAGAACTACATTCCTACACTCAAACCCCCACCATTTTCTTCTTTCTGACATGTATATAAATTTTATTGTGTCACCTAAGAGAAGTTACTTTTGCATTTGGAAACGTTCATGATGGAAGCATTGGTATTATCACTTTCTCAGAAGTATTAGAAAGCACTTATGGATGCAGTAAACCCAAGTTTGAATTTACATTGGAGAAAAAAATAAAACACTTGTCTAAAATATCTTTAAAAGAACACTTGGCTGCCTTCAGAATCCATCTTTTTTATGAGACATTTCACATAGTACTCCTATCGTGCAAAACATCTAATACAAATCATCCCCCAAAACATTTTTACAGATCCATTAATACCACAAATATCACTTTTATAAGATGCTATATATGGTATATTACTTACATAGAATACTATCTTCCTGTAGCCAGGAAATTCACTTGGAAAAGAGAGATTCATAGTCTGTACGTTTACATGGATTTTGTGTACACTGTTTGTATTTATCTGGATGCAGCTGTCATTCCCAAGTCATGGCTTTTTGAGGAGGCTGGGAATAACTGAAGCCCAAGCTGTGCTGCCAGGCAGGTGTGAGAGCCAGGCAGCCACACAAAGTCACTCCTGTGCTCCACACAGCTGGAACAGAGTTCAAACAGCTGCCACTTACCCTGCACCTGCATCAGGGCTACACCCCCAGGATGAGAGATGGAGAACAAGGCATGACTGCTGCTGATCTTTGTGCCCCAAGTACACGAGAGTGGAGTGGGGTGTGAAGTTGAATACAGAAAGGTCAAAACATCTCAAAGAAATCCAGAGGACAGACAAGCTGGTAAACTTCACGTTTTCCAAATTACTTGTCCTTGTGCTTCCCCTCTCAGTGAACCCCAAGCACTGTGTAACACTTCAGGAAAGAAAGTTCTGAATCTATTCAGAGACAGATACTTAACAGTAATTCAGGGAGTATTCAGAGAGACAGTCAAATTTTTAAGCTGTCCTCCAGTCTAACAGTTTGGGGAAGAAGGGCTCCAACCCTTCAAACAGAAAGGCATTTCTGATATCTAAAAGTGCCAAATAGTTTTTTCATTATTTCAATGTGTCTCAAAAGGAATACAGGTTAGCATATAACCTGATTAAATGTGCAATTCTGAAACTTGTCTTGGGCAAAAATTTTGAGCTGAGCTTCATCACAATCACTTGATGCTGACACACAGTAAACACCAAAGCGGGCCAAAAGTCTCACAGAAAAGTCTCAATTGTTTCAGCCTGATACTGTTATTGCTGAATACCTCCTTCAAAGTGAAATGGAAAAGGGGTGGTAGACAAAGAACTTCAATACAATGGATCTGGAATATGTAACTCTGCTCTGAAAAAGAAGGGGAGGATGTTGTTGTGGAAAGACAATTCTTGCAGGTCTTTCGTAAATGTGTGAGTCACTGCAACCTCAAACTGCACCAGTCCAGTGAAAGATCAGAAACACCAATGACTTCAAAGTTTACAATATATAATTTTGACCTGGAGAGAACACAGTCAAATAAATTTAGCTGTCATAATGGCAAATGCAATTATTCAAATAATGTATAAAGCCTTTTTCAATCTGACAAAACAAGCTTTCTTCGTAAATTCCTTCATGCTCCAAATTGCCTAGATTTTACTCTCCTATAGTAAATATCTATCCAAAAAAAAGTGCATAACTCCTACAGCTGGCAAACTAAATATGTTAAGCCAGCTCTTTTGCTCCTCTTCCCAGGAGAGCTCAAACTGTCAACATTTTGTAAATAACTGGTAAGCATTTCACAAGTATCACAACATCATGATGCACATAGCAGTCCCACACCCTGCTTGGCAGCATTTGTAATTGCACAGCCTACACTTTTCCCTATCTGTGGAGTTCATCACTGTTATACTGCCTTTGATTCTAGCAGGAAGGGATCATAGGAAATATTCAAATACATTTGACAGTAGAGCTACAGCGCCACAAAACTGAGTGAAAGATTCTTGTGAAGTTCAAACACCATAAATTCATATACTGGCAATACTCAGCCCGCTAATAATGTATTCATAATTTGCTTCCAAAGAAATAAAAGGGAAGTTTTTATGAAACTTTCTAACTCTATTTCTTCTATCAGACTCAAAAAACACTCAAGTTTTCTGGATGTTTAAACCAGTATTTTTTTAAACTTTGCTGGAAAGCAAGCCATTCAGAAAAAAATGGTTAATAAATTAAAAGTTTTGCACGTGGCACTGGGCTTCCAGATACCTGAGACAGAGACAAGAAAGCCCTCCTGCTGAAGGATGCCAAGGAAACAAATGATCGAAGTAGCCCCAGTTTGGAATCCTTCCAGAAGCTCTATCTTACCATCCTGAAGCCTACTATTGTTTTTTATAAATTCTATTATCTGAGTTGGTGTTAAAATGAATTTTTTTTCTCGGGGCCTATGCTTGTCTGTTCCCAATCTCTTGGTAAGAATTCCTTTTTCTGGCCAATCATGCTGTGCCTTAATGATGCAGATGGGGAGGAAGCACTGCCAAGACCTCTGTAAACACTCACAGTGCTGCTGAGAAGCTGAAAGGTAACATTATTCTGATGATGGTTTCTGAAACTTGTTATCAACAGAAAATCTTTTCTCTGCCACATGTCCTCCTATGTGAAAATATGCCATCTGCAAGTTGAGAGCTGGAAATTACTCTCTCCAGGCAAATCAGGAACAAGTGAGAACAAACTGATTGTTCTGACTCTGAAACACGCAGGTGTTCAGTCCACCAAGGCTCTGAAACAGACCAACGTTTTTGTTGGGATAACAATGCATCTGCAATAAAAAGCCTTCCTCCTGTGCTAAAATGGTACATTTTTAAATAGCATATGGATTCTACTTCCTTTGTGAGAAAGCTCTACAAGAGGAAAAAGTTGTTTGTGGCATGTATGTGTAAATGCAGTACAAAATTCAGAAAAATTCTCCACCACAAGTTTGTTCATCATTACGTTGTTCAAGCTATGGAAACCTGCACAGGCATCTCCCATTTGGGGTAAAGAAAAAAAAACATTTAATTAAAAAAAAAAGGAAAATGACTGCTACATCTTAGGGAATTATCAGCGTGGTAATTCCCCAAGGATACTGTAACTCTTCATCAAAACAGAGGTTTAATAGATGACAGCAAAGACAACAATTGAGCAGCTAGTATATTGGGTGTTCTCATCTATCTGACACCTGCACAATCACTTATGAAATACCAAATAGCAAAAAGCTTTATTATTCATATTTGGGGACAGAAAAATTCATCAGGAATGACACAGCCTATGATTCTTAAGATGTAGAAGAATAATGTGCTTTCTCCATGAAAACACTGCTCTTCTGAATGGCAGCTTCTTCCCCCAGATATTGAAACAAGGAATGCTGGAGCCATGGGAGTGCCCAGTGTCTCACAGGTGCCCCAAGCTGAGAGAGGCTGTGGTTTAACTCAGTACTGCTAAAAACTTGATAACAGAACTACACAGACACAGCAGCAATAGTTGGAGAGAGCAGGCAAATTATTTTACATAGAACACAACTTACACAAATAATCTCATGGGCTTCTCTCACTATGACCTGTGACTTCAGAATCTGAGAAACTCAAATCTAAACCAAAAGATCTGAATATTCTCATGGCTGAAAGGTGGGATATCTAAAAAGAATGTCTCTCAGAGATGTAACTGTACTCTTTAAGTGTAGGTACTCAGAATAAAACATTTACATGAAAACTTCCCTGCAACCTTCCTAACACCTGAAATGAGCACTGCTGGTTCCCCAATGTGCTTTCAGATGGGTTTTGGCAGTTGCAGTTTTTGAGCAGATACAGTGAAATTCCAACCCATTCAAAGAGGAGAATGACCCCAAACTTTGCTCTTTCACTTTTGTAAATTCAATTACAAACCTTGACTAACACACTGAGACTGAATTCCACTAATCCCTTCAGACTGCACTCCTCATTTTCTGTAGAAAGCTGCACTATCCTTTTCAGTCTCCTTGCTTTGGTTCTTAGACATAGTTGTTCTAAACTGCATTCAGATCACAGACTAAAATGAAGTCTGTGTGGAATTGTCTTTGCATTGACTTCAAGTTCTACCATTGCAAAATGAGCAATGAAAAATAACAAATAGGGTGAGATCATCTGGGAAAACAAGACTGAAACACAATCCTCGTTCAAGAGAGCCATCTAGTGCCTTCATGCTCTACGTGAAGGATGCAAGCCTTCAAGCAACTGGCTGGTTTTTAGGAATTATTTAGGGCCCCCTATTTTTTCCCATACTTTCAAATACCTAGTAATCAATGCACTATTTCTTGCTCAGCATCTGAAGACCACTGCTTTAGTTAATGGTAAAAATTCAGCTGAAAATGAAAGAGCAGACATTTAATTAACTCGGTATTTGCGGGAACTTCCTGAAAGGAGCTCATGAATTGAGAAATTCCTGAAGTTCTCCTTCTAAAGATCATGTATTAGAGAAATTTTTTTTCCAATGTTTAGTTTTGAGTCAAATAATGCACTAAAGAAAATAAACCCACATATTTTAGCTTACATTCATTGTTATAAATGTAAAACCTAAGATCTATGTATTTTTGTAAATAAATTTATATTCAGGGAAATGAAATGTGTAAGAGCCAAAGCCAATTAAAGCAGCGTGACTAAAAAATATATATAACTAGATGTTAATTATCTATTAGCAAATGAAAACAATGCATTCTTCAAATGCAGATTTTAAGGAGAAAGGTGTGTGAAGCTCATTCCCTTTAATAAACAGCCCTTTACTAGCCCCATTTGGAAGTCTTTCCCAAGAAATACTGGTTTGAAGCGAATTAGGAATGACACAGCACCGCAGAGCAATGGCAGCAGAAGAGCTTTGTTAATGGAGGATACAGCAGCCACAAGTCAGTGAAACACCACTAAGAACCTGTTCGTAATTACCAAGTACAGCCGTCAGCTGACTAAGCATTTCTCTGTCAATTATTACATTATTTTTCTCTTTTTTAGTAATGTCAGCAGAACTCGGACTATGTACAAAATCTTCCATTATCACAGGTGTCTAGGAGAGAACACAAAGTGTGTGTTTAGAAAGAATATATTCAAGTAAACTGTGTAAAAACCAGGGCAATAAAGAACATACAGAACCGGTAACTATTCTAAATATACTCATTAGATATAAATGGCTCTTAAACACTTGGGTTGTTTTGGTTGTTTTGTTAAGGGTAATGTTCCAGGGAGATGATGATGTGCCAACAAACGGAGATAAGCCAAGCAGGGGTGAAGACATTGGCTCCACCTACAGAAAAGCTACAGCAAACTATTTCCTTCCAATAGCATAGCCGAGCAGCAACCAAGTCGGGATTCATTTATTCTCTCAAATCTAATCCTATTCCCCTTAAATCAGGCAATCCCATTGACCTCATCTGACTCCAAAAAAAGAGAAAAAAACAAACATAAACAGAATTTTATCCTCAGTGCTTTCAAACAGAACCACATTTTTGGTAGATATGTCTTTCAGAGCACACTGGGGTTATTCACCAATATTTTAGCCAAATCTTTATAATGAGATGAAATATATTTATAGCCATTATCAAATATTGTGTTTGCGCATAAATATACTGAGAGCCTTATAATCATGTTGGAATACCAGCCTCAAACTGTCAACGACCAAAAAAAATTTCCCATTATCAGGATTACCTCACAAGCCAATAACTACCTCTAGAAAATTAGAATATTATCATCTGTTCACTTAATCAGAAATATTGTTTCGTTAAATAGTTTAATCTAACATTAGACTTTTCCTTCATCAAGCTGAGTTTTAGGTGAAACTTTAGAAAGGGTTTACATTATTAGCCATGTTCTACTACCTACAATAAAACTTCCACTTTTATTGCCAAAAAAAGCCAGCACATACCAAGGCAAAACTCATTTTCTTACACAGTTTAAGACTCGTACAAGGAAAAAATTTAGCAAATGGAAAACTGTTCTTTTTTTGCAGACTGGAGGGTGGAGGAGGGTTTTTTTAAAGATGAAAAAACACATTTTCTTCTTTTGCCTCTGCATCCTTGCAACAGAAAAAGTGTGCTCATACATATATATGTACATATACAGATATAGACTCTGGCAGGAGATTGGCTGTTGCAGTTTTCTGGAACTCCAGCTCGTGTGACAACACATGGATTTCCAGTCCAGCTAAAAGGCTGAATGTTTCCTAAGACAAAGGAGTCTCGACTTAGCTAACACAGAGGGTCTGAATCAGAGAAGTGTACACTGGAATTCAAGGGTACCCAACTCTCGCCTTCCCTGGAAAATCAGTTCTGATTCTCAGAAAATACAGCAACATGTCAGAGCTGTGAGTCACCTACATAAGCTACAATCATTCATATGAAAAAGGACAGGAAGAGGAAGCTAGAGAAAGTTAATTACACTATAGAATAATGAAGTTATTGGCACATAAGTAGTAGCATGTTTACAGAACAGGGAATATGAAAGAAACCAAAATTCATCATTTTTGTCTATTTCATTGTGGCTTGTCTGTAGAATCTTGATATGCAACCAGAAAGTAGTAAATGTGTGAACTGAGCAAAGAGCCTTGCAAAGACAGTATTTTACATCTGGGGACAATACTTGAATTACAGCAATTCAAGCCAGTCCCCAGACTGCCTGATGTGGTGGCCTCCTTTTGAGCCATATTTCTTAGTAGGGCCCTGCGCTGTGCTGTGACTTCTTTGTCCCTACCCAACATGATGTAATTCCCCTGAATATGTATGCTTTATTCCTTGTATGGTTTTGTTCTAGAGAATTCTGAATTGCTGTGTACCTCATTGGTCCCTTGTACTCTTGTCCCTCCCCATACCTTTCCTATTGGTCTGTTGAAGTATCCCTCTGACCCTTGTACCTTCCCCTATAAAAGCTCTGTACCCCCATTTTGTTCGTCTTTCGGCCTCTGGGGTTCATCCCTCTCCCTTAATAAAGCCTTGGAACCCCATGCCGAAGTCCCCTCTCGCTCCTTTGCCTCCTCGGCGCGCTCCCCCCGGGACCCGCCTCTGAACACCCTCGCCGGGACGGGCGGGAGAGGCTCGTGTTGCAGTGCCATGGGTCAGCGCCCTGCCGGACGGCCGGGGCAGGGAAGAACGCGCCGCAACAGCCTTCTAAAGGATGCACTTTTCAGGAATGCTGGCAGAATCAATACTTATCACCTCCACACATGGAAAGGTAAAGAAATCCAGCTTATTCATAAATCTGACTTCTTTCTCTTGCAAAAATAATTTCTTTAGTTGCTACTATGACACATGGCAGTTTCAAACTGACAGCTTTCCCATATATGACATTCCAAACTACTGGTGGCAGTGTCATGGAGGTCAATCCAGTTTTTAAAGAAACTGATTTCCAAATGAACAAAGCTTTCCAATCCTTCATGGACTTATAAAAACTACAGCAACCGATCACCCAGGCAAGAATATCACAGGGCACAGCAAAATCTGAATGGGCTATGTTAGAAGTAACAAATGTTCTCTAGAGCATAATCAGGTTCTGTCTACTTTCTCCTGTCTCCAGTGACTGCCAGCACTGCAGAGTCCTTCTGTATATTTAAGGGGTCACCTTAAAAACACATATTACTATTGATATTTTGATAAAAAGCAATTGTCTTTATAGCAAATGAAAAGATTAATATTTTGAGTTGAGCCAGGAGAAATAAAAGGATAGAGACATTAATGAAACTAATAAAAAAGCTCAGTCTAGAATGGTTGTTAATCTGCGTAACCAGCTTCAGGGAAGAAACGTTTGGTGTCGATAAAGCATTTCCTTAGTAAATTACTACTGGCTCCAGTGTAAGACATTTACAGTAAACACCAAAAGTCTACAAGGCATCTGTTCTATTCACAGTGGAAGAAGGAACTTTGCTCCATTAATAACTTTAAAAACATGCAATAACTAATTCATGATGACAGTTCAAATCCTATCAGCAGCCTTCATTATTTGACCAAGCTGAGTTCAAAGATAGAGCAAAGTTTTTAAAAAACCCTTGAAAGTTTAGAAGTACACTTTAAATTACTATAAAGATGTGCTGTTCTTCTTTCTACTAAATATAAAAAAGCTGTAACTTTAAACCATGAGCAACAACATTATTTTAAGAATACATGCAAGATAAGAGTTAAAATGTGTATATAAAATCCTATATGATCTCAGAATTTGTTTTAGTGGAATTGTATGTTGTACAGAGAGGGCATGTGTAATATACGTGTATGTATATATAATAAAATACTTGCTGGAATTTTAACATTTGACTTCACTAGAGACTTAGTGGGACTTCGCCTTAGGCAAGTTTTTAATAGCAATAATAAAAAAATACTTAATGGTACTTAGGGTAAATAATGTGTGGTCACTATGTTTAAAAAAAAGTAATACCAAACATCTGGGCTAGATTTCCACATGATAAAATCCCCATATTACCTACAGTTCTCCCAAAGTTATAGAGAAACAAATGTTTATTTAAAATTCTAGAAGAGACATGTGATAACCAATTTAAGAACTTTAAGGCAGACATCTTGCGTTTTCTGACAGGAATGTATATTTAGTGATCTTCATGACATTTAATTCTGAACATGAAGAATGCCACAGTATGACGTTACGGCTCCAAGACAGATTTTCAACCACTAACAGACCAAGAATGGCCTTCTTCTCAAGTCTGCTTGCAAAGACCACTTTGTTCCCTACAGGATACATTAATTTCCTTATCAAAGCAAAAGCTATTAATTTTTCTTTCAGAAAATAACAATAAATGTCAGCTACTTTTGAAAAACACTAACAAAAATATTCAAGTGAGTTTAGTTAGTTAAAGGCACAGGATTCAGTCTAACTCAGTGATGAAAAACCGAGTGCAATCTGGGCAGAAATCCTCAGAAAGCATGAAAAAGAGCTCAACATTCTCTTAAGAGGCTGCATCTCCCAAACTGAAGCAGAAACACATGCTCACACTGTTTGTTACTCAGGGCTGTATTTGTTCTCTCTTACTTTGTCAATCAGGAACTTAGGAAACCTTTGCTATAACTATCTCTAACCTGGGAATTCAGCTATCCCTGTGAAAGCTTATTGCCTAGATTTTAAATTCCTTGATACTGGAAAGAAATCTAACCCCATTTTTTGCATAGTTTATTTCCCAACATTTTAGTGAACCTTGCTGACACTGACATTCTTTGCTATTCCTGTAAAAGAGCAGAATTCCAACTTCAGCTTTATTCTCCTCCTCCTGCTCTGTAATGAGCCTCACATTTGCCATTTCTAAGACCATCAAACACAAAGCTTGAGTAAAACTGTCATCGCAAGTTTGCTTCTGTGAAACAAAGTTTAAAGATGCAGCGGTTTGCACACTGCAGAAAGGTACAGCCTTTGAGGGCCACAAAGTCACCACACCGTGGTTAGTCTGTATCTGCTAACAATATGAAAACAATGGAAGAAAAAAAAAACCTATTGTTTTATTTCCTGGAGTTATTTCTCTGCCTGTAGCACACTGGCCAATTCCATGACTCTCGCCTGTACTTTCTCTAAGAAACACCCTCTAAGGGCTGGACAAATTCCAGATGTTTGAAGGCAGCTATAATTATTAAATCCTGCTAAGGCTAGTCATGGGCGGGGTGGGGCGGTGGGGAAGAAGCAATCAATGGCAATCAGTGGCTTAAAAAAGAGAAATTGTTGCATGATTCTTGGATATTCAGCCAATCAGAACAGTAGGATATTTATTTCTGGTAACCTGCACTTTTGTGTGAAACTGGCAGAAAATTAATGATTGACAAGGTAAAGTCTTAAAGACAACAAGAAGTTATTTCTCTCTACCTAGTTAAGTGAATTTTGAAGAAGTTACCAGCTAGACAAAGGCAGCTGTGGAATAACAAAGAACACCTCCCCTACTATTCAATTCCTTGTAGGATCAGTGCCCAGGGGGTGCAGGTCAAGGAGACAGAACTGACATTCATTTGAAATATGAGTGTATTGAAGAGGATAGCCTTAATTCCCAATGTTCCAAGACCACTTGCTTCAGTTTCTCTCACAACATAGTAGTTTAATTCTCTGCTTTGGTCAAAATATCACCCACCAGTGATTATTAATAGCTTTCTACATCACCATGTTGAGTTATCTAAGAGACTTTGAATGAACAAAAGAGAAGAAATTCCAGCTTTGCACTGTTTTAAAGCACTAAAAAATGAACAGTGTAAGAGAGAAAGTTACGGTTGCATTAGGGGAAAACAAGGTCAAAAGCTCAGCAAAATACATTTAAGACTTGACCTTTCTCCAGCTAGGCTGGTACACAATTAGATTTCAAGAACTGAAAAATTCAGATTGAAAGTAATTTTAAATTAAATACCAACGGCAAAGGGCTAATGAGAAGTCCACCTCTATACTGCATTTTAATGCAGTGTTGAGGCTGTATAAAATCAGAAGTCTTCAGTTATTTTTTTCCACATTCAACCTCATTTGCACCATGTTAACTTTTTTCCATAGACAGCACTCTTTCTGCTGGAAACTACAGCAGAATCTAGCATTGTAAAGATAAATTGACACACACAAACTCTATTTGTTGAACAATTTCATATGATGCTACACAGAATTTTATCATCCTTGTCTCACAGAATCACCAAATCATTAAGTCACCCCAAGACAGGTTGGAAAAGACCTCCAAGATCATCAAGTCCAAGATCTTCATAATCTCCACCTTGTCAATTAGACCACGGCATTGAGTGCCACATCCAGTCCTTTCTTGAGCACCTCTAGGGATGGTGACCCCACCACTTCCCTGAGTTGTGCATTCCAACATTTAAGAACCCCTTCCATGAGGAAAATCCTCCTGAACCTGCCCTGGCGCAGACAGTTTCAAGGGCAGCAGCAGAAATAAAATAGCAAAGCTAATTAAAAAGAAGAAACAGCCATCCAGGATTTGATCAAACAGAACATTACACATGACCCAATACTAGTTTCTCAGAAATACACTCAACACTTGAGCTATACTCCAACCTGTAAAAATAAAGAAAGCAGAATATTTTAGATGACGTTCTAAAATGACAAATATTTTGTTAAAGGTATAGAAGGATTAACACAATTTGAGAGAATACTAAATAAATAATTCATGAACAAAATTCATTAAAAATGTATCCATGTTCTTGACTACTTTTAAAGCATTCTCAGGAGGAAAAAAAATGTTCAGTAACTCTGCCAGGTGATTTACACAGTTACGATGAAAACCTACAAACACTAGTTAAGAAAATAAAAATATCCATCCACTGGGGAGGCTGTTGCAGAAGATTCAACACAATAACCTCCTGTTTATCATATTGAAAACCTGTATTGGCAGGATGAAGACTAAAAGCAGAGACAGAAATTCAAATGAGCACCGCAGAACAAGGACTTACCAAGCTACACGTAAAGATCAAAGGTTGATCTATTTGGACTTTTAACAAATACTTAATACTTTTAACTGTACATAATGTCTGATGTTACTTCAAAGCATGCAGACAACTTTCCATAACAAGAAAACAAAATAAAAAATTTCAACCTCAGAACATTTTCCAAGAGCACACCAGAACAATAAAATCCAGAGCCCTGGATAAACAAACAGGCACCTACTAAAACATTTTGTTTCTGAAGAGTTCCTACAGCCCACACATCATACTTCCGAGCTCACTCCAACAAACTTCAAATACTCAGAAATTTTAAAAAAATAAATAAAAATAAAAACCTACAAATACCATGCAACAGAAAGAGAGCTGAAGAGACAGACTTCACCCAAAGCCTTGAATTCTTAGAAAAATAAAGAAATTGTGAGCCAAAATCTCCAAAACATTAGATAGTTCCTGCCAAACTGGCTGGGACAGATTCCAGGCAACAAATCTAGTAAAATTTTAAACCTTGACCACTTACCAAGGTATATCAGCATGTCATAAGCAGTAAACCCCACTCCATACTTGCAGTACTCCAGAAAAAAGACACCCTCTATGTTCTGATATAAACTGAGGGAGAAACAACCTTTTTCCCTGCCCCTGAGAATAACCCAAGGGGGAACAGCAAATTAATTCCATATAAATACAGGAGAAACATCCACAACCTATAGGTAGCAATAATTTCTCCTTTCAGCATTCCTCAGACTAATCAATAAATTGGATGCCAAAGAACTTTACTTGGAAGCTTCACACTTTATCTACTTTTCAAGCTCAGTTTAGGTCTATTTCTCACCATCCTTGATTACCATCCTCATTAGAAACTTTCTTCAGATTTCCTCATGTCCAACATATAGCCAAATTAGGGTTCACAAACCTAAGTGATACTGATACACCAGATGAAATACGATCACACAATCATCCATCCTTGAAAACAGAGTGTATGCAGACCCAAATCCAGAAACTGGTCTGCTAGTTTACAGAATATATTCCACAACCCACCCTCATCACAAATTCAGTATCATTACCTCCTCATGCAACTCCTTTCAGAATCTATTAATGTGTTGCATCAGTTTTAATTAAAATTCTGCCTGTGAAAAGATTCAGGATCCACAACCTCACAAGAAAACTTTACTTAAATGTATCACAAAACTTTCCACTTTCTAAGCCTCAAATGGCCAGCATATACTACTGTCCTCAATACATATTCTAGGTTAGAGAAGACTATAAACTAAATATAAAATAATTTGTCCATAGCAATGTCCATAGCATTTTGACAACAGTCTCTAGGTGTAAATAGCTGTTCTTAATCTCGAGCACTAATTCTTAAGCTCTTGCATTAACTTCATTCGCACTTTGATCTGTCAGGCAAATTGTGGTTTTAGTGACCACGCTGCTGCTGAGTTTCTAAGCAAACAGACCTGTTTCTCCTGACTTCCCTTGCTGTGTGTAGCTTGTACACAACCTCCCTGCAATTTTCACTCTCCTTAGCAGGGTCTTTGTGAGGAAGACTCACCCAGCCTTGTTTGTCTGACAGTCACATGAGAACACCGCTGGGATCTAAAGGGGCAGATGGGCTTGACACCAGGCCAGATTTTCTTTCAATTGTACTAACCCAATCATCCCAAATCCAGTCCCAAAAATGCATTTACAAGTGATGTGGGCAGCTGGTGCAGGTGGGCTTGGGATCAAATTTAGGTTCTCTCAAAATAGAGCACTGCCATCAGTACAGTGTTCCAATGTGACATTATGGTATATTTATGTAAAAAGCTGGGAGTATCCCAACATGGAAATACATTAGAAATACACATAGGCAGAAGCCTTTGTTTATTTGGAAGGTAAAAAAATTTTAAAACATTCTCTTCAAACACCAGAAGCATAAAAATCCAGCACAAAGGTAGCATACACTCATGATTCTTGAGTTAGAACAGCAGCAGGTGCCAACCTCCCTCTTCAGTAGGTCTTCATTTGCCAGATATCACTTTGTCAAAGTAAAAGGATAAAGAAACTTTGCAAAGCAACATTTCAGAGACAATAAGCCCAAATATACTTACTTCTCTTCCATATTTTCTTATACTTGCTTTCCAATGTCATACATTCCTGCTGCGTACTTATTACAGTTGTAAAACAAATGCATGCTATCCTTTGCATGAAAAAATTAAGAGCACAAAAATTGCAACAAGTACCATGACTATTTTTAACAAAAATATCTATTTTAAACAAATAAATGGGTTTTTCATTACCTCTCTAAGATGCATGTTTTCCTTCTCCTTCTGATCTAAAATCACTTCTAAATGATTAACCTGAGATTCAGCCTCTGCCATCCTTCGAGTTCTCTCATTGTCATCTTCCATTCCTTTAGAAGGCAAACCTTTACTTTGCAACATCTCTAGAAGCTTTTTTATTGATTCATCTCTGGCATTTAGTGTTTGCTTTTGTGTTTCAATCCTAAGCTCCATTTCTTCTAGAGTTTTTCTCAACAGGAAGAGCTCTTTAGCTTGTCTATCATGTTCTGCCTGAAGTCTTCGAAAATTCTCCTCTGTGAGCTCAATGGTAAAATGCTCAGCCCCTCGGTTCCCACTTTCTTGCTGCAGAAGATGGTTAAGGTCTCTCTGAGTTCTAAGCTCATCTTGAAGTGCCTGGATTGTCATTTGCAGATGCTGCAATAAAGAAAGAGAAAAAAATAATTTAGGATCTGAATGTAGAATTACTGTTCGATTCAACTTTCGTCATACGCTGTTACAAAAAGTCATTAGAATTAGTAATGAAAGTATATCAAATGACCTTATAAAATATCAAATGCAGGTGACAATATCTGTAATGATATCTTTCAAGTGCTTCTAGGAAAAAAAAAAGAAGACAACATACACAAAATAATGTCAGCTACAGATAAAATTAACAGCAACAAATGCAAACACTAGGCAGTGACACATCCATTAGAACAATCAATGTGTACCTACGAAGCTCAAAGACTCAGTATTCCTTGTTTTCTAAATTACTTCATAGACTAAAGATAAATCTGTTCTTCATGATGCTCAACAATACTGCTGTTTGTAAAGTCAATCAAAGCCCTCGCTATAATTAAGGGGACTTTGGGGAGGGGCCAAGTTAGGGCTGGCCGGTTTCGTTTTTTCATTTTGGCAGCTAAAGCTATGAACAAGTTTAGTAAACAGGATTACTGTATCTCTAAAAAGCAAAAAAAAAATCACAATAAGCAATACTGAATTTTGAAAAATACATTTACTGCAAACAGTGGACAAACCTTTGTTCTTCTGGCATCCAAAAACTGAACAGCATGGTAAATGAAAAAATGAAGCAAAATCAACATAAATAAAGGTCAGATGCAAGCAAAAGAGATTCAACAGAAATAACTGAATTCAACAAAAAGTATCTTCAACAGAAAAAAAGAATTTTATTGAGTTATACAGAAAGGCAACAACAAATTCACAGTACTCAAACATATAAACCTATAGACAGACTTTACTCAATAGATGTGACAAAGAAAAATACATTAGAAATAATCAGTCCCAGGGTAAATTACAACATTCCTACTGGACATTACTGTTCTTTTACACTTTTAGGTTTTTCAAAACACTGCAACTTGTCCTAAATTATTTATACTATATCTGAGTACAGGAGTCTGTCTCTGTTGGAGAGGTATGTCTTGCACTCCTTACTCAACACAGATCAAAATCAGTTTTGCCCATGTTAAGGTTGGAATAGAGAAAATTAGCCTAAATGACTATGGTTTATGATGTCATTTCAGATTATATCTTTATCTGAAATTTGTTTTTCTTCTTATTGTTTCCCTCTATTCACAAAGCATACTGAGCTTTTAGAAATACGGACTCCTGAATAGGCACACGGTCTGTGCCACGAGACATTTAATTGCAGGAATTAGGGGGCTTAAATGCTGTCTGTCATCAGACCTTTTTGGTTCAATTGTTGTTTTGCAACTCCACATTCTAAAAACAAGAGCAACAACAACAAAATCCATACAAAAAAACCCAAAACAACACAGACACCAAACAAACAACACATCATTTCATTTGATACTACCTTCATGTTTTACACAAATACATGTAAATCTGTCAGTTTTTAGAAATCATGAAAAATTCAAAACCTTAAGAAACCAACCTTTTGAAATCATGTCTTTTATCAGTTCTTTCAAACAGGAAAAAAAGTATTGCCAGTGGTAGAATTCAGTTCGACACTTTGAATCTGTTCTATCATTAAATAAGCACTATTTTAATATACGTACGGATTTTAATTCTCTTAGTATTTGCATCTTATTAGGCATACACTCAGTTGAGACCTTACAAATACAGGCTCATTTAGAGCCCTGCTTTTATTTAATGGCAATTCTTATCTTTTCTTAATCTCATCATCTTTTTAATTAGCTATATAAGCTTAAAAGCTCCAATAAACTTAAAACTCCTCTAGATGTAGCAACTTCCCCACTTTGAATCTGCTACTGTGCCAAGTGTTTGTGACCCCAGGACTGACTACACCTTCTGGATTCCAAAATTATTTCCCTACTGTGACAGTGACAGAAGATAGCTGGGTCTTTGCATGTATCCTACACACACACACACACACAGACTGTCCCCTTTCCACCATCTCTGAAGAGCAGAATGGTTTGTCCTAAGAGAAAGCACACCAGGTGAACACTGCAGGTGGAACTGTCGGGATGCACATGTAATTAACACATTCCAAAGATGGGGGAGCTGAGCTGTTTGCAACTGACTTTGGTGCACATCAGCCTGCAAAACAGCATAAAATGCTGCTGAGGACTGGGCCAGCTGCACAAACTGTCTCCTGGGGTCACAGGCAGCTTCCAGGTGGAACTTGTCCCCAGCATGGACACCTGTAGAGTACAGCCAGGTCAAAGAAGGGGAACACTCACTCCTGGATGGGTGAGCAAAAGGGCTAAGATCTGATCAAACACAGAAATCAAATCCTAAAGTACCTATGGAGGTGCTTCATTGCTTTGTCATTGTGAATGCTGCAAGGTCAAACTGTAAACCTGAATGTTTCTGCCTGAACCTGTTTAAATTATAACTCTTTACACAGAGACTGTTGACCAAAATCTGAGGCTAAGTGAACCAAGCTGCACCAAGACTTCTCTGAAAATTTTAGACAGCAAGGGGGTCTCAATGAAGCTTGTGACTCGACAGGAAGGACCACGTCCTGATAGTCCATTGTAACACGTAATAGAATTGCTATTCGGATACTACACCGGTAATATTTAGGCAGTGTATTAACAATAAATTTAATCATAATTGGCCACATAATCGCTGTCCTACTTCTCACACCTGACCAAGAACTTCTCTCTACTACTATGCTACAACTAAACAACAGCAATGTTCAGCAACTACCAGTACTCCAGAAAGAGTCAAAATTTTTTCCCTCATCTAAATAATGATTCAAGATACATCCTCCTAATGTAAAATCAGACAGTATTTATTACTTCATGCTAAAACCTATTTACAAATAAATGTTTTTCCAAAGTAGTCTCTGTATATCAAATGTCATTATGTCTATAAAAATCTAGCTGAGCAAAAGAAAACTAATTCTAAAAAGATTATGTTTTAACCCACAAATAAAAGCAAACTTGACATACACATTGCTAACACACAAACCTTCTGAATGCAAGCTTTAAAAATCAAAACTGTTGGACCAACACAAAAATAATTAGCAATCAGAACTCAAACAGCAATTCTGGTTAAGAAAAGCGAGACAAGTTCCTCTTCTGCCCCGCAGCAGCCTGTGCATGCTGTCCTTAGGCTCTGCCTAGACCCACGTTTGGCACTAAGCATGACAGTAGTTCTGGCTGCTTCTCTGTCATTACATTAAAACTACCAGCCTCAACTGTGGCAGACTACTGCTACTTTGACATAGAAGAATCCATTTTTGCACACCTTCAAGACTTAGAACATGGTGGACCAGATTTAGACTTGTGCTGGCACAGATTTTTGTATCTGCAGCTAGCTAAGGAAAGGAAAGAACAAATGTTGTGAGGGTGGAAAGAAATTGTATAATTAACTGCAGGGGAAGGAATGTAGGAGTGCTGTGAATATCTGTCACACTGCTGTCATTACAGACACAGAACTTTGCGGGATTTAAAAAAAAAAAAATATGCAAGATCTATCGCATTTTTTATAGCTTCTATTAAAAATGGACCAGTTGACCAGAAACATCTCCATGCCAATTTCTTGACAATACTTTCAGAACTTTTTCAATCCTTCTCTGCAGTCCAGCTCCAAGAAGCAATCCATGGAACGGTGAACTGCCCCATAAATTGAAACAAAACTATAAAAGGAAGATTAACGAATGGCTTTTCCCAGATTTCAATTCATGGTCTATGCAAGGAAGTTCCTCTAGTCTCTGCCAACTAACGACACCCAAAAGAATTGCCCACTGAGAACTATCCTGCCACGGTGTGCTTAGGCCATGTAAGAATTTTCAGAGCATCCCAAAGCCTCAGACGTGGTGAACAGTGGAGGGGAATGAATTCACAAGGAGACTCGCTGATTGAAAATTGTTGGTCCACCTCCCGAAGCACACAGCTTCTCCTGCTTTGCACCATCACACTGCCACCAAAAGCAAAGAACGTGTTCAAGAACCCAGTCCACTGGATTTCAGCTCCTGATTCTCCTGTTCTTCCCCACCCCAGTGAATACAGAATTGACAGGGCTGAATCATTTGACACAGTCTAGTCTCTTGGCAGTGGCAAATATAAAATGATACAGAAGTCTGTGCAAAAGAATCCTCCTGTGTAATTGTACAGTATAAAAAGCTACAGCTATACTTGAACAATACAGCTGGACAAGTATAAGAGCAAATTATCCTGTCAATCACATTCTCATTTTCTAAAATCAAGCTTCCTTATTTATTCCATGATCTGTCACTGCTCCATTTTAATTCTTAACAGTATGAGGCTCTATCATTGAAAGGAAACAGACTACTTAAAGCTTTCTTATGAACTGCATCTAAATCAATTTGTACATTAACTTTAGTTGTGCTACTGAAATAAGTATAAGCATTAGACTTGCAAATATTTATAACTAAGTATTGTTAAAGGAAAACATGCAAATCCTAATTTTCTTCTGTAAAGGAAAAAAGAAAGGGAATTGCAGATATTTTCTTCATTACCATAAATTAAGAAATGGATTCTCTCATGCATTTCCTCATCTGCCTGTTATAATTCGTAAGTCTGGCATCCAAAAAACACCACTGAAAATCAGTTGACTAGAATTTTCCTTGAGTAAGACAAGACTGACAGAAAGAGTTGGAAGGAGAAGACAGATGTAATTTGTGAGGAATCGCAAGAGATCCTGACCACACACGATAAATCTTCAACATTAAAAATTCTGAGCGTGAGATGTGAGAGAGCCTTTGCAGAACACTCTTTGCTGATATAACCACACATCTGAAAAGGGAGAATTCTTGTATGACTTTCCTTACTTTTTCTTTCTTTATGCCTTTAAATTTGGTGTCTTGTCAAATTCTATAAAGCCTGCCCTTACTACCATGCTTCACAAGTTAAATAAGGAATCTTGTCACATACACTTAAATCTGCATTTCTTAGCACAGATGTGGTGGGCTGACCTTGGCTGGAGGCCAGGACTCCACCAAGCCACCGTATCACTCCCCTCCTCAGCAGGATGGGGGCGGGAGGGGAATAAGATGAAATAAACCTTGTGGGTCAAGGTAAAGGCAGTTTAATAAAACAAAAGCAAAGACCATGCACAGAAGCAAAGGAAAACACAAGATTTACTCTCTATGTCCCGTGAGCAGGCCATACCCAGCCATTTCCTGGCCAGCACGGCTTCAGTGCAGTTGCTCCAGAACACAAACGTTACAAGGAACTCCCCCTCCTTCAGCTTCTTGATCAAACCTTTCCTCCTCTTCCTCCTCCATTACTAATCATGGGCCCACCAAGCTGCTGTTTCACTCCCCTAAGCTTGCCCCTCATCCTCTGCTTTGCAAGTTAAATAAGGAATCTGGTCATATACATTTAAATCTCCATTTCTTAATACAGACATTAGATTTAATCTGAAGTACCAGACTTCATTACTATTCAGTCAACTTCTCTGGGTCATCTCACACAAATATTTTGGTGAAAAAACAAGTTTTTCCTAAAGACTTGAGGTCATTGAACGAAAATGCTTGCCCATACAGGCTAAAAAGTCTTAGTACTGCAAATTCCAGACTAGTTTGGCACCTATTTCCTAAGGAGCAATCTGTAAATATATTTCTTTCCCAATTCCCTTATTTGCTGCAGGCTGAGAGATGTTGATGAGCCAAATCTTGTAGCCTGTAACCATAAGAACCAGAAGGTCAAGAGGAAGAGACTTTTAGAAATGTAAGAAGTCAAAGACTTGAGAAGAATAATCTGCAAAGATACACACTGGGGAAAAAATAAACTAGTTCTTTAGTTACATAAAAAAAGGAGCTTTATTAAAACCTTTGTCATCAGTATCACAGCAAAATGCAGGGGTTTGTATTTAGGTGATCCTTACCATGACAACTTTTAAGCAGTCCAACTATGCTGCTATGACAAGACTGACCTCCTTCTTTTCACCTCTTCCCTTTGGAAAAATACTGCTAGCAGTGCCAGAATCACTAAATAGTAGTTTAGTTGACTGAAAAATCATCAGTAACAAGTATTTCGACCAATATGAACACATGTGGAAGAATCTGTTTCCAGATTACTTCTTACAACTTAACAGGAGGAAAACACAAAATGCATTTCAACAAGGCCTGGAAATCACTGTCAGTTTAAGAAAAGCAGATTATTATTTGTTTCCCAATAATTCTGTCTGTAACATTACCTACCCAGATAAGAGCAATGTATGGTTTAGAAGTCCTGGATACTCAAAGGCAAATCTTCTGCATTCATATTTTAAAACTGTTCTCAACAGATAAAGTAACTATATACTGTGAGAAATCCTCCATCCCCTCATGAGCGCCAACTCCTCTGATATTCTTTTATTGCCAGCATAAAAAGTTTCTCCTTTTTTTCAGAATTGAAGCACTTAAGGTTCCCCAAGGAAGCTTTTAAACCATTTGGGAAGATAAACCTTTACCCCCACACACACAAAATTTCCGACATGGCCTCGACTACATAATCAGTACCTGCAATTTGTATTCTGACTGCCCATTGTTTACCAAAGATGAGCAGAATCCCTGTCCTACAGCTAATCCCAGGAGTAGCTGCAAGCACAGAACAGAAACATCATCTGAGTTTCACATCATCACAGCACAAGTCTAGAAAAGTGAGAAAACACTCAAGGCCTTGATCAAACAACAAAGGCAATTCCACTCCCCCATCGATCCCACCCACAAGCCCCACTGTTAACAAATAGATACAAGATGAAAAACAAAAAGCACAAGAGCACATCATTCCTAGCTCTCTTTTTCTCATGAAATACACTTCCAGTTATCTCCTCAGCCTTTTATCCAGAGGGAAGAGAAAGTTTTCAATTCTGCTGATGCACTGTCTGGTACTTTCTGGAAGCCTTTGTTTTTGAGTTTGCCTTCCTTAAGTATAAAAGTTTCAACACAACAAATATACCCCTAAAGTAATAATCACAAGCTTTCAGAAGGTAACAGTACATTATCAAGGGTTTTCACTATGTTCTATTTAGACAAGATATTTGCAGGCATTCAAAAAGCTCTCAAAACACTGTGGAAAAAATTCTTAAAACTAAGTATTGTTCACTAACAGAACATTGCACTGTGTATTTAGAACAGACTGAAATTTTGTTTCTGTTTTACATCAAAAAAAAATTGGAGGAAATATGAAAAAAATAATTTCTCCCTGATCTCTAAATTAAGTCTCCACACACAAAGCAGGTTTTTTTCCCAGCACAGAGATGTTCAATGTCAAGTTTTTTATCAAAAAAAAGCTTTTTATCAGCATTATATTACTCTTTTCTCATAATTAGCGGGATATGATGTATTCAGTGCCCAGGACAGAAACATCCATATCCAGAGTAAGTCAGCAAGTCACAAACATATAACTAAAGTGACTGAAAAGTGATTAAAATATTATATGTCTCACCCTTGCCAAACTAAAGGTTTTTAATTTTATTCCATAAAATGGCTTACATATTTGTTATCAACATGGAAATTAATTACTCAAATGCTGGGAGAAGGTAAGAGAGTGATTTTGTTTTGTGGGGATGTTTTAGGGATTTTTATAGAAAAAAATGCAGAGCTCCCCTCAAAGTGAAATCCCATATTATGTCCCAAGTGGACAAGCAACAGACTGAGCACTGCCCTGTCAGATTCCAGAATAGATTACTGATGTCCTGGAGTGCAGTTTTCTTTCTCAGAAAACTCTAGGGACTACATCATTATTTGAGGTTTTTTTAAACAGCAGTAGAATGCCATAGGATCAGCATTCCTCACTGCTGGTTTGGGGCCTGAGGAGAAATTAGGTTTAGTGATGATCACAGTGGGCCAAGAAATTAAAACAAAATGCATATAATGGGAGTATTTAAGTTAGAAGCAAGACTGTATGTGAATTAAGATCTGCATTTGTCACAGGGAACTGAGCTCTGTTCCTGCTTCCATGGTCATGTACGACTGAAATGCACCTGTTCAAAAACCTGTGAATATTTGCCTTCTTACTTTTATATCCACGGGATTATGTTCTGTGGCACCAGTTAAGTGTGAACCATCGTGCGAACTGCAGTTAACGGAGAACAGACAGTTAAGAATTTGTTGTTTCTGATTGCCAGCTTTAAAAAATCCTGATAAGCAAAAAAATATTTGGCAAATACTTTCCTCTTTCTTTTTGGACAGTAGAATTTATTGTCCAGCCTGCTGATTCAGTCAAAATAATTGAATAGCAAAAATCTTGGATGCTAAACAGGCCTATTACTTTCTTATTTCTCAAAAACTGAGGTCGGGCTACATAAAAGGAATTTTTTTCAGGCACCAAGTCAAGAAATTACTTACAAAAGGAGAGCATTGAGAGCAAACAAGGTCACATTTCAAACGCTGAAAAACTTGCGGTATTTGATCTTCAGACCCTCCCTTCATCTGCTTGAACTTTTGCTATAGAGTTTCTGCTTCTGGCAGAGAACTCACTATTACCTTGAAAAAAAAAGAAAATAAAAAGAATCCTTTTCCCAGATAAAAACCCCCCATGTGAATTGGGCTCTGTTCTCCTATTTTGTAGTCCGCCTCTAATGAAACATCCCACTTGTTTCACTAAAGAAGTAAAGTAAAATCTCAGGAAGGGGATTTCTGTGGACAAAGCACAGGTTCTGCTGAAGCTACCAAAGAGAAATGCAGATAAAAGAAAACTATAGAGGTGTCCAAATAGTGTTTCCAATAATTAGGTCATAACAGACCAGAACAGAAATGGTTGCCACTGTCAGTAAACAGCAAACCACAAAGCACTGAATGATGTGAACTGTGTTAAAAATACAAAAACAATTATTCCCATAATATGCAGTATGTGCTTGTTTCTCAGAGGACCTTAAAACTCAACACACTGTTAAAGTTAGTATTTTTTACATCATATCTAAGAAGCAATAAAGGGAACTCCAACAGCCTGACAGAGCCTGCCAATCTCTCTAGTGGAGATTTTGGTCATTATTTTACACTATATTGAAAGACACAAAAGAGGAAAGTTGGAAGACCAGACAAAACCTCAGCACTGCATTGCGAACACTGATGTTTAATTCACGTGTGAACTGGGTGCTTGAAGTTCCTATACAGGAAATCTCCTCTGACAGAAGAGACAAATGCAGAGCATCACTGAAAGCTGTGGGAATGGGGCATTTAACATTTGGGCTGACCTTCTTTCCCTGCCACCTTTTCATTTTGTAACTTTATACTTTTTTAAGTGTAGCCACTAGAAAAATCATATGCACGTGACAATTTCAAGCGCAGCTTTTAGTAAGTCAGAAATACAAGTTCCAATTTCAACCTCTCCCTGGCCTATTTTAATCAGCAACATACATAAAAGAGCACTCTTCAGCTTTCAATTCTTTTCCACTACTAGGAATAGTACTGTGAGTTGATTAACCATAATACATAATCATTTCCCATTGAAACAATTTGAAAAGGAGCTTTAGAACTGTGTGTTCTGATACAGCTAAAGGGAAACGAAGAAAAAAAAAATCAATATAGAGATTTCAGTGGCTCCACTCAAAACAGTGTTCAGTTAGATCCAACAGAGACAAATGATGCATCACAAAGCAAGATGACCATCTGGAAAGACATTTCATCCTGGTTTACTGAAGAAGGGCAGATATGCAGGAATCACTAAAGGCTCAAAAAGATCCCTGCAGCTCGCAAATATATGCTTTCAGAAGTTGGGAGAACTTTGGTTTCGCAGTGAGCTTTGTTACATCTGGTTTATTCTTGTCAGATTTCGTAGGAGTCTCTTCGTGGCCTAAATGAACCCAGGACACCGCCATAAAAAAATCTGCATTTATGGAGTGTTCCCACACGGTGGCACTAAATCCACAGCCGCCAGAAAATTCTTACGGAGCGCAAAAACGCAAAGGGAAAAAGCTACAGTCACATACACAAAATAATTAAATAGGCTATGGTCACATACTATGGTCATCACCTAAGAATTGTAAATTGCCGGTTGAAAATAAAATTAAATGCCTAAGTCAGGTATTATCTTAGAAGAGATCGTAATTTCCCACTCACAATTCAACAGCTGTAGTGAGGGGACACACAGACACAGCCCACACCACATATGTGTGTATATATATATATATACACACATACACACATATTCAATGTGTACACTGACTTACAGCTGGAACTTAACAAGAAATCAGGTTAGCCTCGGCTCTTTGTTCCAAGGTCTGATTCAGAACCAAGTATTTCTGATCTGGAAATTATTTCCCTGCCCTGGTGACATCCCCACGGGTCGGGCATTGCTGAATCCAAGCGCCCTGCGCACTGCAAACACCGACCGTGGGTAAACGCCGTGCACCTGCATCTCTCAGCATGGGACAGCCTGCACGTCTAACAAGCCTCTACAGATAAAGTCCAGCTACAAATATCAGAGTTAAAAACCTGGATATCTTCCAAAACACAATTCTACAATTGATCCTGCACAAAATACTTCAATACTTGACTTTTAATGAAGCAGTTAAGTATTTCAGATTTCAAGTTTTAACTATGACTAACTTGCATTCTTTACAAGTGATTATAAAGCCTGTTGTATATTTCTGTAGAGAAACCTGTATCAAAGTCATGGCATTATTTTGAAACTAGTCCACAAACAGTGAGAAATTTCTCAGCTAAGGATACAAATCCACAATTAAACCACTTCAGGGGAGCAACCATATGCAGTAAATATTCTATTTTAAACCACTTGATTTTTTTATCCCTCATCCTTTCCTTGCATGTTGGTGGATTCTTTTTCCCCCCAAGTGCATTGCATAATCTTAATTACTGAAATAGTAGTGCACTCATATGCTAGGCTAATGTTTAGTGGTGCTCAAACTCCTGAAGTGTCCAGAAGCCTTCAGGGGGCCCTTTGGTGCCAACTTCAATTAAATAAACAGGTACTGGGGTCATTTCAGGCCAAATGCATTCCACAGTGCTGAATTTTAAATTGTTAGCACTATCTACTTTTCCTCCAACAGTCTATTGGTTTTTTCCTTATTGTTCACATTGCTTTAAGTAAGCCTGCTGTAAGAATATTCAGTTTTTACAGGTATTAAAAAAGAAAGGAGTTATTAAATCTCTGTAACTACTTTTCAACCAAACGCAAAAGAAAACAATTATTAAGGTAAGAACAAATAAAGCAATTTGAGGATCTGCTGTGTGCTCCAGGCATGACATTCACACAAAAAACAATGCTAAGTTCCACAAGCACACCACTACTATTGATTTTCTCTCAATCACCCCACATTCAGGATAAGACACCACAAGATCTCAGGGTGGGTAAGGGATTTTAGAGCCACCTTGAAGTACAAAATGCTTATTTAATTGTAACTGCCAGGGGTTTTTTTTCCCCACATCACATGCTTACACATCTGTTGGCTATATAATGTAAACTCATTGCAGTTTAAGTACAGATTTGTGATCAGAATGAATATCCCCTTCAACATATCCTCCCTTAATCCCCAGTTTTTTGCACTGTATGACCAGAGAGGATTTGTTCTATTCTGTATAAAAAGAAGTGAGAGTATAGAATCAATACTCCTGCTGGCATCCAAAACACTCCATGCATCCTGCTCAGCTAATGTCAGTTTCTGTCAATAACTGAGTAAAACATGTGGGCTCCTTTCTTTGTAAAAAATTATATAATGTTACATCTTTCTACTTTTCAATTAATGCTCAGGTGCATCTTATATTTGACTGAGACAGAAAACTCCATGAGCCTTTATTATGTTTACTTTGTGGTGTTGCAAAGATTCACAAGTTCTGCTGTTCCTGCTACACAGGTGCTCAAAGACTGCACAAGATAATCATTTAGTGAGACAGCTGTTCCCATAGAAGGTGTTTCTCAAGGAAAAATTTCAGTCTTTTCTCTGTTCTGTTTCACAACACTGATTACAATTTGTATCCTGACTTTCATAAAAGACTTAAAATTAACTAGCAAGCTCATGACTCACTCAGAGCTGCAGTTAATCTCCCAGAAGCCAGACTACCTAGGTTCAGTACACTGCACGTTGTTCATATTCTTCACCTAATTATTGTAAGATAAATTATGCCATTAGTGGACACCATTCAGATGCCATCCTAGAATTTTAGGAAAGTTCTAGCAAAAAGCACGCTTTTTACAGCACAAATTACTTAAATAATAATCTGGTAAACTGAAGACCGTATTAAAATTTTAGATAATCAAAGGTAAATGGATTTCAGTGCAAAGGTTATGGGATAAACATTTGTATATAAGGGCTAAGGGAAACAAAGCTTCATTGCATTCCTACTCTGGCCACTAGCTGTTGATCCTTAACAGCAAAGCAGTTGGAAAACACAAGTGCTCCCCCTCCCAACCCAAGAGCCTACATAGCAGTAAGAGAGCACTACTGCTGAAGGATGTGACAAGCAATATGATCTTTATAATTGTTATTTTGTTTTCCCATATTCCAAACTGCTCTTCATAACGCTTTCTCTCAGCCCAACTATTGCTGTCATCACTCCTCACTGTTCTTTCATCCTATCCAGAAGAGCTGATTCCAAGCCCTCCATTGGAGATTCTTTCTCTAACAAACAAGAGAATCATCACTCTGCAAGGCGGTATTTCCACACTACATTCTTAGTAACAGAAATAACCTATTTCACTTTTTTGAACAGTTTTATACGCACTAATTGCACAGTAAAAAAACAACTGCACTGCTTCCAGAGGTAATAAAATATTGAATTATTGTTCTCTAATTCAGGGCCATCTAAACACACAAAGAATTGGAAGAGATCCTGCTCTGAAACACTCTAATGCTGTACAGATGAGATCATTTGTAGCAGGAAGGGATTAATCGCAAGGGAATTGCTCTCTACTGTTTCACACGCTACAGCTCCCCTAATTTCCAGTTTGCCTTCTCACTCAATCTATAAAGAAGCAAATGCACTTACATCACCTCTGAGTTAAACAGTAATGCAGATGTTCCTTGAGGTGAAAGATGTGCCCAGAATTCTCTGGGTCAAACCCTTATGCTACTCAGCAGACCAGAAAGCCCCGTGCAAAGGAAGTTCTTATAGAGGATACAACCTACCACAAATGAGAACTTATATCTGCTATTATAAATGAATTTAGAAGCCTGCATCTTAAGCCATTAAATGTAATACCATACTTATGAAATAAACTGCATTTGCTTTTTCAGCTGAAAAACAGGGGGAAAAGGCAGTTTTATTCTGTAAGCATTGTCTAACATCTTTACAATCAGAAATCTATTAGCCCAAAGAGCCAAGCTTGTGCATAAGCCTACATTTCAAATATGTGAAACAGAAGAGTCCGTTAATTAAACATTAGCATCATTCCAATCAAGAGACATTTTATTAGAGATGCACAGAGAAACCAGCATCAAACACAACACTCTTCTTTAGTGCTCCAGAGCAGACACTCACTTGCAGCCTGTAAATCAACTTGCTGGTGAAATAAGCAAGTAGACTGATGGTCACAGGATAATATACTTATTTCAGATTTACTCTACAGGGGGAAGATAAAGCTGCTAACAACAATAGGAAGCCATCCCAGGCACATTTATTAGAAGTTATTTCTACACAAGAACAAAATAATTAAGGCCTTTTCTCCAAGGCATGCTGCCACACTCAGTGGTATGGAACTGTCACCAATGAGGTAGAGGTACAAAAAACGTTAACAGCCAGACTGTGTTCAAAGACACAGAGGAGAACAGGACTAGGCATCCAAAAGTGTGATCGTGGAGTTCAGGAAAGAGATTAGAAATCCTAGAAATGAGAATAAAACAGAACTTCAAAGGCATTACACTACGATTTATCCCTAACAGGAACACTTGCCAGAAGGGTGGCAGTACAAACTGTTACGGGCTTTATTTTTTTCCTATGATGATTTTTTGTATCTCATACAGAGATGTTAAATGATGAGAGAAGCAAACAGGTGGTAATTGGAACATTCTCCTTTTGTCGAGTCTCAAACCATTATTTCAGACAACACAGGATATAAATTCTACAACTTTTTCCCCTCTCTTCCTGCTTCAACCCCTCTGTATTATCATTTACCTTATTCTATTGCGAAAAAAAAAAAAAAAAAAAACCCAAGATGAGAAGAAAGACTAAAGCTTTAAAACTGCAGTTGTACTCACAAACACGACACACTGACCGCATTGATGTTTGCAGCAGTGAGCCAGGGTGCCTTAGCTCAAAGGCTTGTTTCATACTTTTTATTTAATATAACTTTACTCCTAATTCAAAATTCAGTTGAATAATGAACCACTTGCTATCACTTTTAACAAAAGAACCCAGCACATTCAGTCTATTCAAGCCATGTCAAAGGTACTCGCTGGGTTTTTTTTACTTCTCTCAGCTGTCTGTTACTGAAATAACCTTGATCAGCTCCATGATTCATCTGTTACTTTGACCCTCTCTTTAATATTCTCACTTGAACACAAGTTCGGTCCTAGATATTGAATTTTACCTATTAAGAGAAAGAAGTCTAGGCCACTTGTACTCTGAAACTTGGAGCAAAAAAGCCTTTACAGAAAAGTGTACCTTAAAATAGCACTCGGCCATTTCTACTGCCAAAAACCTTAGTAAAACATATTATACTTTTTAGAGAGGATTAGAGGATTTTTTTTTCCTGTGATAAACAGAGCCTGTAGAAATCCTGAGTGTTATCCATATTCAATAAGAATCAAGTATCTGGATATGATGATGTGCAAAACCATTCCATTTTCCTCTGTTCATCATAACTATTTATCGACAAACCAAAATCTAAAAAATCTCAAGCACTTTTTTTATTGTTGATTACTTTAAAAGATAAAGGCTGTCCATCCCAAATCCCACACGTTTTCCTTGTGCATTTATATGGAAAAAGCTTGGTAGTTGCAGTAAAATGTAAATGCGTGTTGGGATTAGCCCTACTCCTTTTCACCTCTCAGTTCACCCAAATCACAGAAGCTGCCAGGGTGTTCCAGTGTAATCTGTGCTGATTACTTGCACTTGCAGGGGAGAACTTGCTGTTCCTCAGGTATTTCTCAGACAAAAATGGTCAAAACATTCCTCTGGAAAGGGTAACAGGAGGTGCTACAATTACTGCAGGGCTCTGCTGGTTCTCTTCAGTTTCAAAGAGAAGAAAAAATAACCCTCAAGGAAAAGTGTTTGGGAGGGGCACATCAAGCTCACAATGCTTTGTTGTCTATGAGTTTAAACCTCTTTAATGCTTTAAATATATCTCCTCTTTATTTTTATTTCTTCTTTATTTGTATCTCACTTTCCCCCTTCCAATGCTCTCCCAGGGGAGTGGGTGTGGTGCTCGGGTGCCAGCTGAGCTTAAACCACAAGCAAGATAATTGCCAATTAAATAATTAAATATTCAGTGTATATTTCTAAGCAACTGTTCTGTGATTACTCTGTATTGTGTTTAGTAAAAGTAGTATTAGAAAGGGGGCAAAAAAATTCAATTTCTATTGTCCAAAACTCCAATTAGTCAGTAGCAATTTTCTTGCTTTAAAAAGTGTGCTTCCTTTTCTTCCAGTGCCACAAGAGGTTTAATCAAGCTGGACCATAGAAAGCAAATTCCAGGAATGATGAAATGCAAAATATCCTGACCTCCTTGGAGAGTAATACTGTTTACCTGCCAAGTGAAAAGCTTTCAGCCAGCTGGATCATTTATTTTTAACTATCACTAAATAGAAGAGAAAATGGCTCCAGGCACTTCAGAAAACAAAGGAAATTAAACATTTAATTGCCTTTGTAATCAAATAGACTTTACATTATTATTTTGTTCTGTAGAATCTTTTACCACTTTTTTCCCTAATAATATCTAGAATGGAAATGATAGAGACTTTGCAAGTTCAGGGCAAAAAGCTTAATAATTTCCTACTTGGGTAGCCTGACAAGACTCCAGGGACCTGCCGTAAGACCTCTCTTTAGCTAAATTTGCTAAGTCTAACCAAGAATTTCAGAATAAATCCTGGTAATCAAGCATCTCTACTCAGACTTATTGTGCAAATCCATTTGTATATTCTTCTCCACTAAATCCTCTTCTCAAAGTTTGTTCAAAATTAAACTGTGCTGAAAATTATCCCAATAGCAGAAGATTGATAACTACATACCTGCCTACAAAAGAAAGTATGCTCGCAGCTTTTGTTGTATTAAATTCAATTGTATGAGACAAAATACCAGAAGGTTATTACTGATGTGCAGATACATTTTTCTGTCCTGAAGCCTGATTCAATGCAAGTATCTGATAAAACCCTTCAATAAATCAATGCACTGTAGCCAGTTATAAAAAATACCCAAATACAGCATACTTTCACAAGCCAGAATTCAAACTTTATTTCAGCAGAAATAATGGAAATATTTGTAATAGCTTCAGCTAATTAGACTTTTCAGCACACTGATGGTTTTCCTGGCTCTTACTCTGGGAAGCAGTAAAATCAAAATTTACATGACATACAAAAGAAACATCAAAATGTGCTTACTTAGAAGTTACAGGAAAAGGAAGCACTTTTAGACTTTTTATTTTAAACTTTACAACCCTTTTGACAGTCTTCATCCCTGTGAACTGGAGTTTATTTTCTTAATTCAAACTTAAACGGTAAAATGGAACCATTTCTGGTATTTTATATCTGGTGCCTTGGATTTTGAGTGGTGTCCAAAGTAAATGGCACCCACTTTAAAGGAAGCTTTGTCTATAAAGGTCAGATTAGTCCTCATCAGATGGTACACCTCAACTCTTTTGTTTTCCCTAATAAAATGTTGCCTTTACTAAACACAAATGTCTCCTACAATATCCTGTAATGAATCTATGTGGCAGTTTTGATATTATGCCTGTATTTGATAGCAGCAGCTCTTGTTGAGAGATCAAAATTTTTCAGTGTTTGATCAGCTTTTGTGAAGTGAGTTACCACAACCTGCCTGGGAGCAAGAGTATCTGCTCTAGGTTTGCCAGCTTAGGTTCACTGTGGGCATGGGTCCAGATAGAGGTGTCCTTCTGGCACTTCTTCCTCTGATTTGGAGACAGATTTCACAGTTGAGAGAACCGGGATGAAAGAATGTCTGGAGCACAGACTGATGTATTTGCCAAGATGATGTCACTGTTCATTGATGATGTCATGTTATTTATGACTATGATCACTCTGCTCTTATTAAGGGAGGGGTTTGGAATACAGGTAACTCAACTTTTAAAGTTACAGGGAGAGGTGGAGTTTAAATACAGTTCAAACACAAGCTGAGTGCTGTACTTTTATAGAAAAGATTGTAATTTTATGACTTAGGGAATGTCTTACAAATTAATAAGAAAAAAAAGAAAATAAAATTAATAAAAGAGAAAATCTTCCTAGATGATGGGTCTCAGTTGCTTACCTAGCAAGTAACAACCTAAATAAGGGGAACTGAAATACCAGAAGCCTTTTGATGCCATGATGGTTTTTTGCTTTTCTTTTATACCCCTTTATACACTCTTTTATACAGCTTTATATATTCCTTGTGCCTTTAGCTTACATAGTTATAATTCTTTAAGTTCGATAACTCCCCTTAGACCCAGTATTTCGTTAAGTTTAGAGACTAAACATTCTAGAAGCCCAAAGAAACCAAGGTCCTCTCCAGAACAAAGAGAGGCCCATCCAGGGGGAGGGTCCCTTGGGTGGGGGGTCTCACCTGAGTCCCTCATTGGGGAATCTTTGATAGATATGCTAATTTTTGCAAGGCCTATAATTGTATACACATCACATTGTGTGTGGCCATTTTCTTTGGTGGGGACATCAGGGTGCATTTTGATGTGCATTTCATCACACCTAAGGATCCTTAAATAAACACCAAGGTAAAAACCCTTTTTCCCTCTTAACTGTGTGCAGCTCTCTTAATTTTAAGACCAGGAAAAGGCATCACTTTCATGAACTGGGAAAGCACAGACCCAACTCATTGTTAGCTGGTAATAGGAACTAGCAGGCAAGAGAAGCCATCACAAGTTTTATCCCTGGCTACAAAAGTATTAAGTCTCCCAATGCAGATCAGAAAACTCAAGAGCACAAAAAACAAGGCAAGGATCAGAGCAGAAGTCTCAGCTGTTCTCAAAAACTGGTCCAGATACAATATAAGAAATTAAATCATTATTATAAAGCTAGGGGGCTTTTTATTTTCTATTTTATTATGTCAATCAGCACATCAGCTACACAGTGGAATGTGTGCATGTATAAAAAAGCACATATAACGAAAATCTTTTAAGCACATCAAAATTCAGACCTCTTTAGATAACAAGTGAAGGACCTCTTGTAACTCCTAAGGGGGTTTCTATAATGGCCTCATTTTTACCCATTAAAACCTACATATCACAAACTGGCATTTTAGTCTATTCAATACAGAACCTTTAACTCCACTTTTTGGTAAATGCTCCTAACAAAAGAGATGAGCTCCTTTTTACTTGCTTTCTGTAAAAATTATCTCTGACCTAGAGGTACTACAGAACACCTACAATAGTACTATAATGCAAACTTCATATGTTCAAAAATCTAAAGTTGAATTGCTGCTTTTAGCATAGAATCAAGTTACACAGAAAAGTTGTACTGAAAACACCATGAAGAACACAGATCATTGATGGGTATGAAGTTCTGCCCATCTGAGTAAGGTTTTATGCCCTTATTCAAATGCAAGATTTCACAGAATTTAACCTAGTTATATAGGAAGTTCCTAGAGTTACAGTGGTACCAATCTTACCAGCTCTTATTAACAGGTACTTTGCACACATTTCAAAGATTGTTTCTATTTCATTTCACTTCAGAGTGAAGTTCTCGTCAAGGTAACGACCGAAGGAACGTCAAGATCACTTTGCACATTGGGATATCCACATGCAGCTACAACGTGAACATTAAGTGAAGATCTTTTAACATTATTTCAGTAAAAATTATAGAAGTGCATATATGTGACATACTGAACAAGTTATTTTACTCATGCATAAAAGTAACATGGGTGTTTCACAAATTACTATGACACAGAACATAAAATTAAGACAGAACAAGAAAATTATATTATGCTGATGACATTATTTAACATGCTTCTAATCTGCTATTTCAATACATCTGCCATTCCTAAAACACAAAGGGCTAAACTCTATAGAATAATTCAGTACTAAAATCTCTTTTCTGTGGAGCTCCCCAGGATCTGTGGGGCTGTAGAGAGAAAACTGCGGACCTTTCCTTTCTTTCACAGGCGGAAAGTGTGCTGAAGACTTCACAGATTCTCATTTTCAGACGCACTCAGAGACTAGAAATTTCCACAGAAATCCATAGTGCTTTCATTTCTCACTAGTGGATCAGTTTGCATTAAGCACTAAACCACTATTTTTTCTAGTCTTTTTTAAATTCCAGGTAGAAGGTGACAAAATACTTTACCAATAAATATACTCGGTAATTCAGGCAATTCCCACATGCAAACCTTAAAGGGAACATTCATACCCATTTTTCACCCTTTGCTATGGTAAAACAATTGGAGGCTGCCAGAAACAGCAGGGAAGTCTGAGCAAATCTATCCACTCTCCAGTGCCTAACAGCCATACAGACCTTCTAAACTCCATTATTTCCCCAAGAACACCTAGGGAAGGTATCAGTGGGAGATACATGTACATTTGATAAATTCTGCACCTAGAAATCTGTTCCCCCTTGCAAAAATAATATTTATACCAGCTTTTCAGGGCATTTGAGGCCCATTTTAGGCCTTCCCAACTGCCAAAAAGCACACAGAAAAAAGTGCAAAAAATCCCATCAGTGATTACAATACAGTAAATGCTATGCTCAAACCTAAAGGTAGCTCCTCTGAATGAATCAAATAGAAATTTGGGGCTTTCCCCAACCCTTGCAAAAAGAAATCAAATTTACTTTTTTTTATAATACATTTATTCCTGCATGCCTCATGGTTTTATTATAGAAAACAAGTGCACAGTAACATATGGTACATCTGTTTCGTATTTTGTCTTTCTGCTGTCGTGCTATTTCTCTCAACGTTCAGTAACACACTTCTGTTGGCTCATGATCATTATTTTTAAGCTGCATATGAAACATGGCCTACCTCTACTGTCACTCCAGGGACATGATATTCCTCCCTCCTTCCCTCCTCATACAAATGTATAGTGGAATATAAAGATAGCAGAACCAAAATTAAGACAAGAGAAACCAGGAGTCATTTTCAAACACTTTACATTCCTTCACTTCCAGAAGTTTGGTTTTGCAAACACTCCTACACTGTAATTCACAGAGGAAGCAATGGCAATAGAAAGAAGATGTTACCAGCAGAAACAATAGTTAAAATTCATTTAAGCAAACCCTAATACTCGCTCAAATCTGTACAAAGGCATATTCTCCAACTGAATGGGCAACCTCAGGCACAACAGCCATGTGGAAACATCTGTGAGGCAAAAAGCAGGACAAGAGCTGGGAGAAAGCACTGAGGAAAGAAGGGTAAGGAACTGAAACAGGAACATGGCATTAGCCAGCAAAAGGTACAGGAGGGAAAAGAGATGGTGAAAAGAGGTATTATCTGTAGGGTGAACTAACCGATAGAAGCTCTCTGAGAAATTATAAATGTGGCAGCAAAGAATGTGTAACGTGTAGAAAAGCTGGACCCAGAAAGGGGCGATAAAAGCACAACAGGGGAAGCAAGAGGGGAGGAGTGAATATGCAAATAGTCAAGATAAGTTTGAGCATAAACATAATGGAGAGGTTTTTTTTACACCTGCATACATACAGAATAGCCTGTAAGTCTCTCAAAAGAGAAGATACGGGGAAAATATGGAGAGAAACCAAAAAGTAATAGTCTTTTGTGAATCTGATACTGGAAGTTGATGGTGCTGGCATTGCATCAAAAATGCAGCAATAAATATAACCAAAAAAATCTTTATTTGTCAAAAATTTGCCTCCAGTCTGTCCAAGAAAATCTAAATACTTCTTAGCAGCTGTCTTTTCCTATGGTCTTTATGTCACATTTCACAATAGGACACTGATTGGCAAACCTGAATGCCACTTTGTTAAATAAATAAACGTTCAATAAAAATAATACAGCACTGCTGCTGAAATGCCAATTTTAATTGCAGGACTTCAAGCCTTCCCATTTCCTTGTGAAGCAGATGGTAGTTTTGCTGGAAAGCAAAGGACTGGAGGTAGTTAGATTTGGCACACTGAAAACTGGCACCAGAAGTTGAAAACGTTCCATTTCAATTTTGTCACAGGGAAAGATGAATCTATGAATTAGGTCATAAACGGTGAGGTAGAAGCTAAAGGAGCTTTTAACTCTCCAGCCACTTCACCATTAAAGAGTCTGAATAGCTTCCTCTTATTACATATTTTACAGCATGCTGTAAATACCATAAATTAATAAACTATTCCAGCTCTAACTTGAGGGCCTCTTACTGTTTCTTCCCTGTTCTTTGTGCATAACCACCAAAATAACTGCACTTCAATAAAAAGTTGGCATGTGTATATTAAAAAAAAAAAAGAGTAAATTATTCTCATCAAGAAAGGTGTTTTAGGCACACGTTGAGCAAACACAGTATTATTTACAGGAGGAAAAGAGTTTTTGGACAGTCATTGATCCAACTGATATAACACTGACATGAGATCATCTATCATATTTCGTATTTCAATAGAACTAAAACATATGGCTTCCAGTAGATTCTTTTATGAATTGGACTGTTGACAAAAATAAGTTTTCCAGATCTGCCATTGGCACTACGCTAAACTGAAATATTATTATATTCCCACATACCAACATAACAATATCAATATGCTTCCTAGCTGCATGGAAAGTCCTTTACACATAAAGAAACAATATGTGTTTATAGATATCTAATCAGAAAATACAAAGTCCTATGAAATTGTTTCTATAGGATGATCCAGGATACCAGTAGAAAAGGTACAGCAGAACTTTTGAAGAAAGCTCTAGAAACAAAAATTCAAACCCAGATTTTTACACATTATGTTTCAGAAAGTTTTATTTTTCACTCATAAAAGGAGAGCTAGGTCATACTTTCTCAGTATTTTAATAGCAAGTAAACAGGGCACTACTAACATACAACATACCATGAATTACCAACTTTCTTCCTCCTAGTTATTTCACAGTCACGAAAATGTAGGGGTGTAAGGCTATAGAGTGTGTATTGCATCACATTTTCAAAACTTATGTTTTACTTTAGAATGGGATTTTGCAAGACCTTAAAAGAATTTCACAGCACAAATTCAATAGCTAAATTTAGCAAGATCTGCTCCCAATTTCCCCAGGCATTTTTCACAACCTCCCTTCAAAGCATTAAGTACAAGCTTGCACAAACTAATTTAAAAAAGAACATTCTTCTCTATCTCAAGAAAAGATATATGAAAATACACTGCTTATCTCCAAAGTGGCATTGTTTGGGTTGCATTCACTCCAATTCAAGGAAGGAAAAAACAGGGCCTTCATAGACCCCTACTTCCTTCATGTATCAAGACAATGCTCCCATTCCAGATGTACTCAGAAGTACCCCCATATCTGCTATTAGATTTGGGTTTTTTCCTTTAATAAAGTACAAGCAGCAGTTACCAAAGAGATGCAGAAATTACCACGCATGTTCACAATTTTTCAGTTCACTCTCATTTTTATTACCATATATCTACAGTTCCATTAATATTTTTATTCCACAGCCCTCATCTCTCACTATACACTCATTCAGTGCTGACAGATGTGTTATTCCTTAACCACATATGTATTTATGCCACCAACTTCAGTGAACAGTAAGAATGATATAAACAGTCTCAGGGCAGAGTAAATTCAATTATAGGCATGCAGCTAAAATATAGCACAGCATACCTAATGAAACTGTTTCATTTCTCAATTAAATTTTTCAAAGTTAGTGCTTCTGCAATCAAGTTGTGAACATTTTTAAAGCAAGGCAACCTCAAAATGATCACTTAATTTATTTTTTTTTTTAGACAGCTCATATCCTGCCAATTTTAGTGGCAAACTACTGCCTTCTTTTTGCCATGCCTCCACAGCACCCAGAGTATCTTGAAACAAAGCAGGCAAAATCCAGTCTTTCCAGTGAAACCACCTTCACGAATGACGGCAGCCCTGAGCTGACATTCAGCCGCGGGTACAGCGCCAGCCTGGACACGCTCCAGGGGTTCAGGGATGGCAGCAGCTGCCAGCCCTGGCCCTCACCCACCACCAGAGCCTCGGCCACTGCAGTGTCTCAGCTCGAGAGGCACCAGCCACAGCAGCCAAGCACCCCCGTGCTTCACAGCACAGCAGAGCTGGCAGCTGGGAGGTGACAAATGCTCAGGTGATGAAATTTCTTTGTGGTAGACATGACCTCACCCAAAAGAAACTGGCTGAGACTAAGGGATTTGACCCATCAAATACAGACCTTTCTCCACCTAATGAAACGTTCAATGAACATTCTAGAATTACTCTAATATGTTGGAAGAAGTCAGTTTTGTACAGGTTAAAAAATAAATCAAACGGAATTAATACTTACTTAAAAGAAATTTAAATTAGTACGCAAGATATAAAGCTAAATTTGCAGAAACATTCCCCATTTCATGTTATAGAAGAACTTACTCTAGGGATTAATTTATGTTCTTATTCACAACCATTTTTCTAATACAGTCATTAAATTCTGTTTTATGAATCACTGTTCTCATCTGGGCTAAAGCAATTAAGTTCTCAAGACAGAACAGTAGGTGTGCTGGTGCTAATTAATATTCCCCTGAGGTGAGCCTAGAGTTTGTCTGTGTCTCCAGTACACCTGAGGTTGGCATTAATCAAGATAGCAGTTCTTTCTCGGCATTTCTTTGACAGAACAACCCGGGCATGTAGGATCAAGTTTCTTTCTATCATGCCCTCCGCAGGCTCTCCCTGCCCTAGTCCTCAGATGTGGTGCTACCTTCACTTGTAACCAGAATTTCACCCAAACTGCAGTGCTTCCCACCAAACCCACATTAAGGAGTCAACACAATGTGATTTTAGCAGTTTTAGTTGACCTGTTCAGGAACTGACTATTGATTCAGTAAAATCTGGTAACACAGGAGAAAAACAGCCTGTACACGTGGCACTGAAGACAACACCTAAGACCTAAGGAAAACCTTTCTGAGCTTGCATGAAACTCCAAAAGAGCAGTTCCGGCTGTTTCTGTGTGCCAGCTATATTTTTCCTCCCTTCTAATGCCTTATTATCTCATTGGTCCACTGACAAAACATTAACACAAAGAAGAAAAGAAAAAAAAAACCAACAAAACAAAAAACAAAAGAAAGACTTGTTTGAATACTTTACTGTTTCAGCCTCTGCCATGCAGTAGGCCAAGAAATTCCTCTGTCTTCCTCTCCCCACAAGCATTTGGGTGGTTTTGTTTCACAGTTTTTTATAAAAAACATTTCAGTTGTGCTTCAAAAAGAGTTTTATGTTTTCCAGTTATGTTATTGATGGATGTACTGTATGTAAATATACACAATTTCTGTTTCTCCTGTTGTTTTAAATTTGCTATGTTAGTTTATTCTTACTGTGTATGAAGCTCTGTTCCTGTATGCACAGGTAGGAAGGTGTACTATCAAGGAAAGTTTTTAATCCTTTTCTGTTAGACTAACAGCCAGAAGACACTGAAGTGTTAAAATTCTTAAGTCTATAAATTTTCCTTTAGTTCATTAATTCAAAGTTCCCAGAAAAAAAATGCAAATTTTAAAAATACTACTTAACTTTTTGAAAGTCTTGGAAGTTTCAGTAAAAGATCTTCCATCCCATAACAGTTTATGGAATAAAAGAGACACGCCACACAACATGGGGGGGACCAAACAAAGCCAAAAAAACCCAAGCCCCTCAGATTGCTAGTTTCCCAGTACAGGAGCAGTAGTCAGTCTTGAAAGTACTTTTGTGTGTGGAGATATTTTTAGTCTCACAAAGAAGGATGCTGGAATTGCCAAAGGCTCCCAACCGTCTAATGGAAGCAAAGAACACTACAGATATCTACAAGTCAAAATAGTCAATGTAAAACTGGATTTCAATAAATGGACTTCTGAAAAATGCTTCCATACTTCAGTGGTATTCTGAGAAGTGTCAGAAGAAATATGTTGTTACTTTGGTCCATTTCATCGCAAGTAATGTCACTCAATCTTTAACATATTCATGTTTCAGCTTACAAAACAGAGGCTCACCATAAAAAGTAACACAGATGCTTCAAGGACTGTGAAAAGATATCCAGTGGGCTACACCAGCACCTGTTCCAGACATTTGTGCATTTATTTATTAATAGTAATTCTATTATCAAGATGAAAGCTACTTATGCTCAAGGCATACCTGAAAAGTTAGTCAAGGTATACCAATAGTAGAGAACAGATTTAGTCTCAATCTAGAATATCACTCTGCAGATTCCAGACCATCAGTTACAAGTGGAAAAAAAAGGCAAATTAAATTCACAGTAAGGAATCAGATACACCAAAAAGAAAGCATTTCCTGTATCCCTTTAGGCATAATCAGTGGTATCCTACTGATATGAAACCTCCCAGTTTATATTTCAGTAATCAATGACTATAAAGAGATGAATTTCAATACAGGATGATATAAGCAAAAGATTAATGAGAATATTTATTTATGAAAATTTACAGTGGTCTTACAAGTCAGATTTGGGTTCAGTTTTGGTAAGATTTAATCATGAAATCCCTTACAGCACAGCAAGAAACCATGCAACTAAAATAGCAAGAACCAGTCAGAGCTGAAGGAAAGCTGATGTGGTATTTCACACTACAAAAATCAAAGCCTCAGTCACTAAAGTATAAAAATACTTTTTCGTGATTGATGAAGGCAAATGAAGTTATTTGAAGGCAGAGATCCATATTCAAAAGCAATGCAGGAATGAAATTCATACACTTAAATGCTGTGAAACCTTTGCCAATAGGGTTTCTGAAAGTCAAGTTTTACACTAGATCCAAGAGGCTAAATCCAAAAAAGAACATATTTATCCAGCAAGTATTTCCAGATGCCCAGACATGACAGAGCACAAACTCCTTTAGCTATGGTACAGGGGTTTTTGATATTAAGGTTAAGTTAGATATTAAGGGTTTTGATATTAGGTTTCTGATATTAAGTCTCCACGATTTACTTCCCAGATACAGACACTTCTAAAGCATTAGCATCTTAAATACTGAGTACAGCACAGCTAAATTATGTTAAACATTCTGTACAAAGACCTGAACACTCCACTCTTAATAGGAAACCTTGCTAAGGCCTCTTAGTTTGCTGTGTCATTCAGGTTTTGCCCAGCTTAAAGGAAAACGTAAACTGAAATAGATTAGCACTACCAAAACTGGGAGACCATGTTCAGACTCACTTATTTCACTACTTAGGTACTAGATAGTCAGATAAAAAGAGTAAACTGCTGAAGCAAAAGAATCCACAAGAAAAACAGCAGAAAATGGAAAGGCACTAAAAGAAAAAGCTGTATCATCTCAACAACAGAGACATATCAGGAGAGTTACTTCATATACAAGAATTATCAATTTAAAATGCAAAGTTCAACAGTGTAGCTGCGCACAGGCAGAATTTTTAGAATACCAGTACAGCCAATGTGCACATGTGTATTTATTCTTTCTAGCTTTTATCACAATCTGATCTGTTTTCCTTCAGATTCTTATCTGGCAGCTTGGTAAATGGAATTGTGAACTGCAGAAGGGTGTACAGTTCTCTACCTTGGCACACTATGAAAAGTGCTACTACATTTGTTGAGCTTTACTACGCAAACTGCCAAAGCTATTGCCGGGTTCTCCTGAATTCCAACCTCTCTTCTTTCCCATGTGTTCATCGGAAGATAAGCAAACATTTCAGTATAATTTCTTGAAAAGCAAAAAATATTGATATATTGTTCAAAATAAAGCTTCATCTATATTTGATATTACAGGAAACTTCCTCCTTGAAACAAGCTGAAGTTGTAAGGTACCCCATGTTTTACCTACACAGTAGCAGGAGCGGGGACACATACTGGTCCAAACCAATGAACTTCTGGCTACCATTTAACAGAAAAGCAAAAGACAGTTAACTAATAGGTTGTCTGATAAAGTACGTTAATCATTCTAAATTACGACGTTCTCTTTACTTGTATGGTCTGCACTGCTTTTAGGTATCTAACAGTTGCAAAGGTATTGATCTGAAGTTCACTGCTTGCCTCTGCACGTGACATGAGAATATTCACCCTCCCTATTCTCCTATAATAGCTGTTGGGCATGCATTTTGCATTTCCGAAGACAGGACCACTTCTTTATCGGAAATGGAAACTACTACTTTACTGGTTTTGTTTGGGTGCTCTTGCTTCACAGCTACAGCATTAGGTTTCACAGTTTCAGAATAATTTTATAACAGGAAAGTTCATCTGATCATACTGTTTGGAAACTTTAACAACTGCACTTCTTAGTGCTTAATGCAAAGAAGGGAACATTTCAAGCCATGGTTATTTTACGTAACAGTTCTTCTCCATTTGACTGTTGGTGGGGTCTTGGTTTTCTATTGGTTTTAAGAGTGGCTTATTCTTTCCAGAATTTGCACCAAAACATCGTCCTCCATCTATAGCTTATAAACTGCAAATTTTAAGTCTTTTATCCAAAAAAGTGATGCCTGATTCAGTCTTTGAATCATCTGTGTACACCTTGAAATTCACGTTATAAGCAGCAAGTTCAACAACTTGAACTGATAATACTTTATCTTATTCATTCATTAGAGAAAGTAAATTCACTCTGACTCAGAAAAACTTGTTGCAGACTATCAGGATGTTCCTTTTCCCTGAACTGTAACAAAAGCAAGATGAACCCCATTTTATAATGGTCATTATAATGGTTTAGAAATATCTATAAACTCTTCCGTTGTGTCTACCTCCGTGTTCCCAAAGAACAGCCTGTTTCAGTTACACCGACGGTCCTGCAGCACAGCGCTTCACTGCATGTCCTTCCTCATGGGCAGGGTAATATGGCAAAAGGGAAGGACAAACCCCTGGGGAAGAGGAAGCATTGCCTTTTTTCCTGCCTCCACCTAAGCTTTTTATCATCCCAGATGTGGGTGATGCCTGCTACAGTTCTTGCCCTGCACAGTGAAACAGAAGGGAACACTGCTTTTAATGACCACACTATTCAAAGAATTAATAAAGAGGGAAAAGTTACTTTTGAATTTGGGAAAAGGACGTGAGTAGCCACACTCTGTCATACACCTTGAGTTACTACCTCAAGACATAGCAGACTTTGAACTTAAGAGTCAAAGAAAATGCATAGTCAAAGCTGAACAGCACAACAGAGGAGAGGGGGATAATACTGAACGTGTAAGATGTGTAAATGGTATAAATAAGGAGTTTATACAAATTGACTCACTCTTCTTAATCACACATAATCCTGCCAGTAGCCTTTTGTGAGATGAATTAAAAACAAAAACAGCAGCAAGCCTCATTATGTGTTTTCCTGAATTTTCTACCATCTGGTAAAACTGAGTTAATCAATAAAATGAAAGGAAATTCACAGCAAAAGAGATTTACTATCGTTTTTGCAGTAAAAACTGTTTGTTTCTGCACATTTTAGAATTTCTTATCTGTTAAGATTATTATTAAAAACAGATGATTACTTAGTTTTAGAAAAAAAATGTATGAGGAAAATAAGTCTTAAAGGCTGAAAGAATTAAACTTGTTGTAGACACTATTAAGCCAGGATTAGGAAAAAAAAACAACAACAACACATATTCCCACAGTAGTAGGGAAAGATTGACCTTAATTAAGACACTGAAAAAAAAAAACCCAACCCTCCAGATTACATAGAGATAGAATTAAAAAAATATATTTATGGACATTTGAAAATGAAGTGTCCAGGGCAAACACCAAAGGCTGTATTAGAGCTAAAATGCGCTACTGACCTGCGAAAGAGAGTGTAATTCAATGGCAAATTGTGTTGCTCACTGCAGTCACAATGTCAGCAGCATCGAACATTCTCATGAAGCACAGCTATGCAGGTGTAAAACACCTAAAGCACCCTAAACACAACACTGACAGCTTAGGAAAACCAGCAGAGGAACAGGAGGGATTGCTGGCTGGCACAGAAATAAAGTGACTTTGCAAGTGTTCAGTGCCCCTCCCTGCTAAAATCCAAAGTCCTGCAGAAAAACAATGAGCTGGCAAAGGTCAGAAGGCATGAAACCACACACTTGTCAAAGCACAAACTTTCAGGTTGGGATATTAAAACACAGTCACAACTCACAAGGAACAGAACTCGAGATAAATGAAATATAATTGAAACTCTCTTAAAAAGAATTCCACAAGCTGAATAACCCATTCCTAATGGATTTCAAATGGTAAAGGAACTCCCTGAGAGCTATTAAGGGTAAACCTTCATCAGAATATAAAGATAGAAATTTCACACACAATGGGACTTGTTTTCAAAATGCATATAAATACAATGCTCAGTTTTGCAAATTTTCAATTATCTAGCACCTATGAGAGGACTGAAAAAGTAACCCTGAAATAATGCAGCCAGCTGGACAAGAATGCCAGTCTCCAGAACTGGCAGATACATAGAGCAAATGCAGAGAAAGAAGACTGGTGGGGAGAAAGGTGGGAGGAAAGGCATCTGCACAAAATAATAATAGAAGTGGGGACCAATTTGATGTGAGGCAAAGGTGTCTTCCTATACCCAAACTACTTCTCTGCTTTTTGGAGATGTGTTAAAATATCTGAAATATTAATAACGCAACACCATGTAAAAAAAATCTGCCATAAATATTAAAGCTAATAGATACGGCACTGATTTTTTAAATATCTTTTATATCCAAGTTATCCTTGAATTAAGATTTTGGAATATCAAATAAAGCATAGATTCTACCTCACATATTTGTTAACAACTCCACTGGACACAGCTGGGAAATGAACACCTAGAAAAATTTTGCAACAAAATTTGGTTTTCAAATACAGATTCCAACTGGACCAAGTTACCACTTTCTTATGAGACCACTGCGACATGAAAAAAAAAGACCTTTTAGTTGAAAGAAGTACAACAAATATACTCCTAGAGATAATTTTGTTTTCTTGTAAATTTGCATAATCTTTCCTCCAATATTTGATTCTATGTTTGGCCATCAAGGCACCACTTCTCTACACAGTGAGGCAATGCAAGACCTGAAAAGGGTAACACCCTTTAATAGGTATATTTAACACAGAATTACAGGTGCCTTCAATTCATGTTTTATTGTTACACATATATACCTCTTTAAGATAAAAAGCTCTTCTCTAAAACATTACTCACAAATATTTTTTCCTTGGACTTTGCCCGACTGGCAGTGCTTGTTAACTCTGCAGTCCTGCAGCCAGGACAGCGCAGTGTATTCAGGTGGAAAAACCTATCACGAGTGCTCTTGTCTAATTGCTGCAATTCTCAGCCTGACAGTTCTCCCTCTTCAGGGGATGAGCTGCCTGAACAGGATGAAGAACGCCTGGTTTTGCTTTCTTAAGCAACTTCTGTGTTTTCTACTCTTTAGTTCTCTCCTCCCTTCCTTTACTGCACCAGGGAATCTGAAGACAAAAGCAGCTCTCAAGTGTAAGGAAAGTACCAGATTATTCATACACAATTATGCAGCTCATTCATTCCCATATTTCAACCCAACTAAGAATATACAAGTTATGTTATAAGTAGAAAAACAAATATACTAAAAATAAATAAACTAAAAAAACAATAATATAAAACTACAATAAATTTTATCCACCAGAGCATGATGTAGTAAGCAGTGGCTGTTAACCAATGATGAAAAGTCATGCCAAATCTCTCTTGCTAGCAAAACTTACACTAGCATACCACCCAATGTCTGAACACAGATTTTTTAGTAAGAACTTCAGATTTCCAGAATACTGTAGCATCATTCCAGTGATATACTGTAATTTTATTACAGTATTATCAGAAATACTAAAGGATTGTGGGTTCATTTTGAATTTTTTACAATAGCTATAAAAAAGACAATATAATGCGTACCTAAAAGTATTCATGTTGACATCAAACTCAGTATAAACCTTAATAGTTTTTCCACAGGTAATACTTAGTCCATAGCCCAGAGAGCTGTGCTGACAAGTAGGTGTATTTTCAGAACGATGTGGAAAGAATTTTGGCTTCCAAATAAAGGGTAATTAGGAATTTTGGTTTCCCTTAAGATACAGCTTGGTTTCTGTCACTCAGATAAGAAACTTAGCGATCACTGAATGCAAAACATTCTGAATACCCAACCTATGTATAATTTTTCAATGTACACATGCATAATCACATGTACACATCAATAGAATAGCTGGCTTTTGTTACAGACATGTTGATTGCAAACAACGATATTTCAAGTCTGGATGGAAACATTTTATTAATGCTTTAGTATAGCAAGATTTAAATATAACCCACTAGTTCACCTCCACTTTCTAGAGTATCCAGAGGGAATATTATACCACAATATTCAGGCATTTCTTCACTGAATTAGTTAAGACCACACTGCTTTACCCTTAACCACGTACCTGGAGTTAATGTTACATACAAGACAAAGTTCACACTAACAGGGCTATTCTTTCAGGCTTTCTACATACAAATTGCAAAACTGCAAAAGCTATATGTCAGTTTACACAGTTTAAATCAAAATACATAGCAAAAATCTAATTTTCAAAGCACAACTCCCTGCCTCTTTCTGTGATTCTTTCAATTCAAATGCAGGCTTTGCAGTGAGACTTGTACTGTATACAATTAATGCTGTAGTCAATTAAAACTTGAGTGAGTTCAAAAAGCAGGCCTTGTTTTAGGGTTTGCTGCTCCTCTGAAGCTGCATCCCAACATGTTATGCTTTTCCTGTAGGCTCTGCTGATCTTTGCTTTTCTTCTACAGAAGTGCCATGCGATGAGACCCCACCCTCTCATTCAATTATAGATGAGACTAGAATACAGACCTTACAAGACCTTAGCGTTCTCTGAGTCTCCAACACTAAATATTTACATTGATTTGCCTCGAGATTTTCCATTTGGCAAAACCATCGTTTATTCCTTTTCTTTCAGGGTACAAAGAGTACTTCACATGAAATCTACTGCCTTCTTTTAACTTGTGTTTTGTTAGCTTTTTGTATCATCTTCCAACACCAAGAGTAAGAGCAATAACTATACTGTGGTAGATGCTTAAGGAAATTCAGAAAGTGAATATTATTTTCCCCATCCCACAAGCCAAATATTCTAAAATTACTAGATTCAAAAGACTTATTTGCTCCTGCCACAAGCAATCCAACTTGAGCCAAAGCTATCCCTTATAAAATACACCACAGGCTCCTGAAGCCTAGTTTCTTTACCAACTCAGCTGACAGATATACCAGCAATAAATTCAAGTAACAAGCATTATCTTGCAGCTGACAGCTTCAACAAGTGACTTGCTGGCATCACAGAATACACAGTTCCATAGTCAGGAATGCCAGACACCTTCAACAGAGCAAATGACAAGCAGTCTAAATATGACCCTGCATGGCATCAGCCAAGCACAACCCCCAGACACACAAAAACTCATAAGAAAATTGAATCAATGACCAACAGGTTAAGTCACCATCACAACCCTGCCCTTACCCTGACAACAATCTGAAATGCATCTTCCGAATTCAGGAGTGTAACAGAAAAGAGAAAGGTTAGGAAGTGTCATGCAAGTTTATATTTAAATGATATACATATATAAAATAAATATAATGCTTTGCAGCACAGCCAAAAGGGTTGTGTTTGTCAGAACCAGCCCAGAGGATGGAGTTCTGTATTGCAGACTAATAGAACATGGCATTATCAACTGCCTGTTAGATGGTTTGGGGACAACTGTCAGACAACACAAGATGCAAGGACCAAAAGGAATGAAAATGTCTGAAATCTTACTAATAAAGACTAAAAATGTAAAGTCAGAAGGAAATTACTCATTTTCTTTCAGTACTTGCTTCCTTTTCTCTCTTCCACTTTAGATGATGGAAAATTCTGAAAAGTCATTTCCAGCATTTTTTTCTGATTAAGTCTAAAACCTCAAGGAAGGAAACCTTCAGAGAATCTAATAGAGAAATAAAAGTACACTTAAAAAAAACCACTCCATAAACTACTGGCTCAATCACAACCCGTGCACAAGAAATTCACTAAGGATAACATCTGATGTATTATCTATGATACCTGTGAGAAACTGTATTATTGATGAGATTAAAGGTTTAATTAACATCTCCAGGAGACCTAATTTATGTTTTGTAAAACTTGCTTTCAAAACAAATTCCTGTATTATGAAGCAGTTTACTATTAATGTGATTTATCCAATACCACCCAATTCTAACAAAATTCCAGATGGTTTATATACAATACAATTACCACACTCCTAATTTCCTTAAGTCATTCTGACAGCATAAGGTACCTACTAGGATAGAATTGAATCTGGACTTCCCTAATTTAAGACAGGAAAGGGCAAAAAGCAGCAGGTGTGGCTTAGCGGTAGGTACTGAAGGAACACCTTCAAGCAGGGCTACAAGCATAAAGCAAGGGGAACTTAAAGGTAGTTTTATCCCAACTAATATCCTGCTAGATCTACAATTTTTTTGAAGTGGTCTTCTGAGACCCTGTCAGAATCCTGGCTTCTGTTAAAGGGTTTCACTCACACAGCAACAACAATCACTGCTGAAGTGCATCAGATTGGGGAACAGAGAATGTAGTATCCATCTGAAGTTGCAAGGGAAGTTTAACAAACAGGATGAAATTACTAAATTCAGCTGAAATATCAGCTTCAAAAATAAATAATAAACCTATAGCCTTTCAGAAAACTCGTCACATGATACTTCTATTTTAAGATGATCACCATTACGGGACAAAAAAAATCCACAACAGAAACAGCAGCAGCTTTTGTAGTACTTTGGGACAAACCATCAAGCATTAGCTAAGGATGTGACTATGTTCAAAGCTGATGAGTTCACAGTTTCAAGTCATAGAGCCTCACACAGCTCCAAACACCTTTCACTGCAATGCTGTTTCTGCTATAGAGTCAATCCACCTTCTCAAAATATTACTGGTCTTGTTTATTCTTCTTAATGAAGAACACTCACTGACACTCATTATTTGACACTCATTCTAAGGCTTCAAGATGCAAATGAAATTTTATGCTAGCACTTTGGCACTGGATAACTGAGAATGACCTATATCCTGCATTTAAAATAAAGTGGGTATTTTGCAATGTTCAATAATTTTCAGTTTCCAACATGATGAATAAAGTACCTTTTGTTCTAAATATAAAAATAGTACTTTTCCAGCCAGCAGTTATACACAGTGCATCCTAAAGCCTATAATTCATGGTCCTTATCTTTTTGAAATACTGGGGGCAACAGAACATACAATCAAATTTTACTTTCCTCAGATCTCTGTATACCTCAAAAATGTGCAAAAGGGTACAACTCATTACTGTCCTTTTCAATTCACCACTAACATGTGATACAGTCTTCATAGAGCTTAAACTATTAGTTTCTACTGTTTAACATATACATGAATACCACTGTCTAAACCAGAATAGCACCAAAAAGCTTCAGCCAAGACTAAACAAGCACTTGCACAGGTATAGGGTCATACTCCTATTATTCCTTTTTCTAGCTCAGTACTTACCAAGCTTTTTGAGACAGAGGAAAACTAAATGCTAAAAGTAACTACATTCCCTCCTTCAGCCTCGAGCACTTTGGGGTTACTACTCCTGCAAAATTTCCTTGGTTATCTGTAGTATCATAACTCCCTCCTTATCAAATTCTACTCCCCACCAGAGCCAGGAGCCTTTCCTCCCCATCTGTAACAACAAAAGGCAACACACACACCCCCAACCCTTCTGGCACAGCTTATTCAGTGTTTCTCACCATCCCTCCTCAGCAGGAGAGTCCTGCTGTTTTGGCCTCTTCCCATTTCACACACATTATTACTTTCAATATAATAAAAAAAATATCCACTGATTTCATTCAACTTTCCTATTCAAATAATGAATATTTGATCTATTCTGTGTGGTTAAAAGCTTCAGCACTTTGTCACATTTAATAAACGAAGTAAAGAAAAAAATATTTTGCACTTACCTAAAACGCCATCAATGTACATGAATTTAAATGAAGAAAACAGTGGAAACATGCAAAATAAAGTTAAAATCAAGTATGCATGCAGCTCAAGACAGAAATATTAAAAAAAAAGCTGAAGAAAGCAGGAAACAACAGTACAGTGAAAAGCAGAAAATAGGGTGAATGGATGCGATTAACCTATTGGCTTTACAGAATGATTCTAAAATACCTTAAGAAACTTCCACTTGTAAATACTATATTAAAATTTGACATTAAAAGTATTTTTTTCTTGAAAAGACTAATTTAGTAAAGATTTAGCCAATTTTTTTTTTTACATTATTGTGAAAGCATTCCTCAGGTAGCATAGTAAACCACAAGCAGAACTTTGCCATTCCTCAGGTTCCCAGCTTTGAGTGGTGTAACCATGTACTTCATTAATATTCACAATAAGCCTCAAAATCCCTGATGTTTCACACATTTACACAATAAGATGGGCTGGAGAGTATTTATACCCCAAAAAATCCTCCTCTGACCACATCTGGTATTTAGGAATAGTGGGAGGTCTCCTTTCCAACCAGTCATCAAGTGCATACTTTGACACATTAAGGAAGACAATACCTATCTATGAACTCACACAATACATACTAATAATGCATTCCTTAGCCTAATCAAAGTTTGATTTATTATTTAGGAATGTAGTTTAATTAGTACTAAGAAGAGAAACACCATTTCAGAATATTTGTTATTATATTTTCTTTTATTGTTCTATTTAGATACTTATCAATCAAAGTGAAAATTAAGAACACATGAAATAACATTGAGTAGCTACTCACAGTTCTGAATTCATTAATACACATTCCCTTCTCTACTGATTATTTTATCAGCTCTATTCTGTTAATTACAGCAGCTGAGTTATTCATATTGCTACAGATAGACAAAAGTGATTCTGATAAACTATTTCAAGAAAATTTTGTATTCAAAAGTATAAGCCTCAGAGGAACTGCTCACTATCCTTTTTATCCTCTCTTCATCTCATTAACCAGAAGTAAATTCCTGCACTTTCAGGACAGGAACTAAACCTCAAAAGATTGAAATTTATAACATGTTTCCAAGGAACACAAAGTCAATTAAAATTACCTGGGTTTCTGTAAGGGAAGAAAGGATCAGGCTCACCCATTTATTTCCGACAACATATAACCATGTCATTACTGAAAAAGAGCCACTGCTCATTGCACAGAGTGTTCATTTTGTATTAATTATGTGGTATTAAATGGTGACGTTTTTAAGTAGGTAAAAGGGGCTTTATTTTGTGCAACAGGGCTTAATGTGCATTTTAAAGAAAGTCAAAGTGATTCAGTTTTTGCAATGTCATAAAAGCAGCATATCAACTGATAAACATTAAATTGTATTAGAAGCAGCTAATCCAAATCAATAAACTATTTCTCCCTCTTCTTTTGACAGACAGGCAACAATCCTGGAAATGAATATTGCTGAATAATGTCTTGTGTCTTCCCAGCACTTCCCACCTCATGGCCTTCTGCTCTCCACTGAAACCTTCTACACTAACTCTTCTGTACATTACACGTGATTAGAATCTTCTGTTCAAGCCAGATTAGAGGGAATAACTATCTACCTAAGGGGGAAAAAAGCAAAATCTGTTTGAGACATTGCAAATGGATGATTCTAAGACTAAGAACCACTTTAAATAGTTAAAAACATGTCGAGTACTTCCTGCCCTCATGTATATCAACCCACACATAAAATAATTCCACTTATGCTGTGAGAAAATATCACAAAATACAAAGAACAGAAAGACAAGACAACTAAATGTGGGCCGTGACAGCAGAGAACAGGTGCTGAAAGCATACACTTTCAGAAATAAAGTAACTTTCAAAAGGAAATCAGGAATGTCTAAGTTACTGTCCACAAACTTCCTCATGGGTCTCTTGCGCTTCCAAAAGTTTTAATTTTATCAATTTTCCTGTCAAAACAGATCCTACTATTTCATCTAGTTGGCAAATTCATTTTCATTATCCTATTTTCCAGAATGTTTTTTAAGCCTTCCCAAGCTTGACATTATCTGAATGCATAACACATATCCATCCTTCAGGACACTGACAAAAGCCTCAAGCACATGACAGATCCCTACCAGATCCTACTGGAAATCTTTCCAATTTCACCATGAATCACTGATAATTACATTTTGATGGAGGCTTCCAATCAGATAGCTCTCCACATAGTAGCAATTTCCTCTCATACGCTTCCTTTTGAGATATGATGGAAATCTTCTGAGACAACAGTTTTCCCAACATTGATATGTTGCCACTTTTCCTTTATGCATACGGTATGTTTTCCTGTCATCCAAGAAAATCAGATTCCTTTCACATTATTTTTGACAAATCTATATTGGGTGTTAGTGTATTTTTTTATTTTTCCCCCTACATTTAGAAATAGCTAAAGACTGAAAAAAAAAATACCATTTACAAATAATTTTCTTTGGTTTTTGCAGTATTTTTTCAGAAACCACAATAAAAATATCAAATACATTTCGCTCGTTCTCTCATGTCACTTTTTTTTTCTGGTAGGCAGATAGATTTGCCCTTCTGCAGTCTCCTGGGAGCTCCCAAAGTTTGCTAGGAGACTCAGGAATCCAGTCAGGATCGCTTTCATCATGGACAGCCAATGTGAAAACAGTTTTTAGTGTTTCAGTATGAAACAACTCAGTTTTCAAGAAAGTTTTATAAGCCAGTAAACCTCAGACACACAAGGACAGATTGACCACTTTTAGTATAGATGTGATAGAGCACATCACTTTTGTTCTTTAAAATTACAGCTTTTTGATAATTCTAATTTAAATTAGTTGTTTGAAAATCAATAGCCCTCTGGATAAGTAAGAGTGACAAACAAGCTGACACAGCCAGCTTGGGCTTCCAAAGCCATTCCTTCAGAAAGGCTTCTCTCGAAATGCTTACAAGAAAAGTAAGCAGCAATTAGATAAGAGGATGGGGGCTTTTATACACAAATGTTTGATTACAAGAGAGGAAATAGCAGAAACACATGGCTGACTCCTAAAACCACCAGAAAGTCCCTGTGGAGTTTTGCTGGAACCTGTGGCTGAGCTTTGTGCTGACTGACACTTCCTGAGCAACCCAGAGAACAGGGTGATCAGTAAGATGACTAACTTTCCTCATGATATTTGGTTATGCAGGGCAGTAAAGACAAAAACCAAATGCAAAGAAGAATTTCATAAGACTAAGCAAATAGTCAAAGGCTGGCAGATCAAATTCAGGGAGATAAAAGTGGTACACAAGTGAAAACAATCCCACCTTTAAGCCTAGCAAGCTGGGATCTAAACTGGTTAGAATCAGTGGTGAGCTTTTTTTCAGCTATGATAAAGATATTAACTTAGTACTCAGTAGCAGCAAAAATAAAGGCATCCAACACTGGAATGAACAAACTAATTGCTGGGAATTTCTGTGAGAGACATACGGAATAAAAGGGCAAACACTACAACATCTACACCTTTTCAAAAACATAAGCTGTTTTGGTCTCCTCTCCTCAAAAAAAAGAAAAAAAAACCAACCTCAAACAGGTAACAGGTCTGAAAAGCATCATGTCACTGTTTCACAAGGAATTATGACACACATTAAGATTCTTCTGTCTGGAAAAGAGCTGAGTGAGGGATGTGATGATGGCACTGTAGAGTCCTAAGAGGCACTGAGACTGGCACCAGACATCAATTATTTATTGTTTCTTTCAGTACAAGAAACAGGAAATCCTAGCAAAAGCAGCCGAAGTCCAGTTCAAAACCAAATGAAAAGCGGTGGTTCTTCACAGGTGTCAGGCTGTAGGAGCCTGTGGACACTGGCATTTTAAACAGGTCCAAAAGTAACTGGCTGAATTTGAAGTCCACTGAGTTATTAAGCATAAATCCAGCAGCTGGATCACAAGGAGTTCTCTGTGAGGATATCACTGTCTACTGGGCTTATTCTGTGACACTTTATTTGGATTATTTGGACACTATTAGCAATGGAATACTCAGCTACTCAACCTTTGTGTTATTGTATTACAGAGTAAGGATTCATGTTAAATATACACATAAGGCAAAATACATTCTTTTTATCAGGTTTGCTGTCAGAAGCAAGTAAGACCATTTGTCAAAAAAATGAACTCAAAACTGAGTTACTAGTTTATTTTCCCCTCAAGATAAGGAAAACTAGCTTTTAGGAGAAAAAACCAAAACATAACCTCATTGGTATGTGACAGTCTCTAAATATCAGATTCCAAATGTCAGTATAAGATACTAATGTGACATATCCATAAGAAATACATGAGTATATTAGAATATTCCTCCTACTAAGGTGATGCTAAATGCGCCATTAAAACATCTAATCAACAAAGCTTTTGAAAAACAGAACCTCCACCATGCATCTTTTTGATAATATTGGTTCTAGCAGCATCCTAGTTCACCTGCTATAAATAAATAATCAGGAACTACTACTGTCAGTCTGGATACAAAAGTTGCACAAGAAAGTAATTTATAAATTCATTGTACTGAATTTTTGATGACAACCCAGTCAGCTTCCCACTGAAGTAACTGGTGACAGACTTGCTAGCTCTGTAGATATTTAGGTTCATGACATGCCTAAAAGGTGGAAAGTTTGCCGAGAAGCACTAATTGACCACAAACTTGGAAGTAAATTAAAAATCTCAGTAGTTGCTGCCTGCCAGCAAAGAAGTTTAGATTTGGAATCTGGAAGTGAGAGAAACACAGGACTGTGTTTTTGTCTGTGGAAAGTTAACAGATGGTCTAAAAAGGAGCAGCTTTAAAATAAGACCAGAAGCCAAAAAGTGTGTGGAAAAAGGAAAGAATTTTTTATCTATTCTGTGCTGTTTCATACAGCTTTTTATATATAGCTGTATATATTTGATATAGCAAAGTCTCAAAGTCTCACTTGACAGATTTATCCATCCAGATTAAAATATTTGAATCTTTTTAAAACTTCAGAAAAATAATGTTACATCGTGAGTAGAAGTATTTGAAATACATATTTACAATATACTCATTTTCTACAACACAGGTCTACGAAATTTTACTGAAAACTTTCACTTCATTCTGTAATGCCGAAGTACAGAAAGTTGAATATGAGGATTTATCTACTTTTAACTTTAAAAAGTGTTAAATCCCTGTACAGCTTAAACAAAATATGCCTCTGGGTGTTTATTTATACTTTTTCAATGGTGGCTCATTTACCTCTTCAGAAAACATTGCCTAGTATATTTAGACAGTTGGTGCAAAAAAAGCCCTAGAGAAAGTTTCAAAAATAAAAGAAAGGGTAACAACAAACAATTATTTTCTCCATCTAAAATATGAAGGGATGCTGCATAAAGGAAATTATGACCTGCATTTGGATTCGTATTAGTGTACAGTTTAGCAGCCACAAGCTAAAGATAGACAATCCTTGAGGCAAACATCAAACTCGTGCCAGCACTGGATACAGCACTAAAAGCAAAACGTCACGTGCTCGTTTGCAAAACAGCACAATAACTTTCATAATTACTTACCTGATTTTCTTCATGGGAAACTCTCATTTGTTCCTTAAGAACTGACATTCTGGCAGCTTCTTCTTTCCTCAATACTCTCTCTTTCTTTAGCTCAGGACTCCAGAAAGTTTTGATGCTGTTCATAGAGGACCCCAGCTTGCTGTCCTTAATGTCTAGTTCTTTTCTGAGAAGGTCGTTCTCCCTCTGTAGATCCTTAAGCTGAGCCTGCAGGTCTAACATGGTGCTATCTCTAACCTGTCTCAGCATGGAAGGAACCTGGTGATGGTGGTGATGTGAGGATGTGGTCAGCCCTCCGTGCTGGTCAGTGTAAGAAAGGACATCAGTGTGTGACAGTCCAGCAGAAGCAATATTGGGGCTGCTCCCCATGGCTGTGACTCGGCCACCATACACAGCTCGATTTGTAGCCCTTCCAAGAGTCATTGTGCCCTTTGGGAAAGTAGTAGAAGCTACACCCTCGTGGTCACTCAGGTACATTGGTCCAGATGTTGCATAGGCTGCATTAAGGGACTGGATGTTCTCCATGGATAATGTCTTCCCTGTCCCTCCTCCCCCGCTGCTGGTCCGCCTGTGACCCAGGCGAGGGGACCTCGGCAGGCGGGGAGACCTGGAGGGACTCCCTTCCAAGTTGCTGATTGTTCTTGCACTTCCGTACATTTTTCTTCTACTTTGAGGTACTATTTAGTAAGAAACTAGTAACGCTAAAGTTGAGTATTAAATTTATAATTCTGGCTAGAAATATTGGCAGTTTCACTGCATTCTTCCACCAGGCAAAATCTGTTTTGTCTCCAAAGACAGACCTGAGGAAAAAAAAAATATTATGAAATTAAATTTTCATCTTGGAAAATAAACTTACAAGTTATCACCATATATCAGAAAAAAAAACAACTTCCCAGAGCAATAACTTCAAAAATAAAATCTACTATACATTTTATATTTAGGATGATGAGTTAAAAATGCATTGTCAAACTAACTTCAATCAAAATAAAACTCCTAATTTCTTTCTTGCCAGAAAACTTTGAGTTAAATCTTGTTAAACTAAGTTGCAATGAATAACAGGTGCCCAAAAACATACCTTAGCTGGTATATTAATGGACTTAAATTACCGACAGTGTGAAATTTATATAAAGAAAATTATTTATTGTTAACTTTAAGAACTACCCTCTTAAAGCCTCCAGAATTCATCCCCAAGGCACACAGATATAAAAGAAGCAGATCTTGTCGATTTACATTTCCAAGTTTTGGCATTTTCACATCACTGTCCAAAGCTGTCCCTCTTTTCAGCTGTCATGCAGCATTCAAGAGATGCCCCACAGCTTGTTCCACCAAGGACTTGCGCAGCTTTTCTGCCATCTCAACTTCAACACATTGACCAACTGAACACAAAATTTCTCATCATGGTGACTGGGGCAATGTAACTTCTTATCCTAATTCTCAAGTGCCAGCCATCCTCCGGCCAAATAGCTCATCAAGCCCTCTGAGAAATCCATCCTTGTATCTTTCTAGTTGCCTGAAATAGTTCCATAGCTCCTTCAAAGACAAATCTCCCATGAGACCAGAGCTGAAGATCATTTTCCTTCCCCTGGCTCCTGGCAGATCCCGAGCAAAAGCAACAACTAATCTTCTAAAATGATAGAATTCACCCCACCCTCACACTCACTCAATAAAAAAAAAAATAAACATAAAACAAAACAAAGCCCCACAAAAAACACAACACTCTGGCCTAGTGAAAAAACAATACTGCTAGCAGAAACTGCCAGTGTCAATTTAAACTACACACAGTAAAATATTTTTAGATACAGCAGATATGATACACAGCCAAGTGGTGGGGTTTGTAAGAATTTGTTGATCCTCAGAACTAGAGGTACAGAATATTGTATCTTATATCACAGCCATACTGTTTTTCCTTTTCATTGCCACAGTCTTATAAGTAATTTATGTCTCCTGCTTAGGGTTACTTAATAACCTACATACTCTTGTGTTTATGCCTCTGATATGTATTCTTAGGTACTTGTTTCGCCTTTTAGAGCTTATTAGTTGTGGTCTTTCTTTTCTCAACTTGTGTGAAGTTTTGGAAGTTCTTAAATCAGAGAACACTTTTATCTTGCTTAGCACTCCAGTGCTTACCATTGAGCTCAACTGAAAAAAAGGATCCTCATTCCTTATCCAAAGGGAGGCTAACTTCTCACTGAACTTCTCCAATAATGTTCAAATGCTGATTGAACATTATAACTTCCCTAAGCTTATAAACATTCTGAACGCAACAGGAAAAGAGAAGCAAAACACCACCAGCCACGAAGCATTATTACCTCCACAGCATTTTCAATTTCTTTTATTTTCCCCCTAGAAGTACTCTAATCAAAAGAGACCTCCCTGTAGTAAATGCAAACACACTGATGATATGCTCGATTTTCTTACTTTAATGGGCTACAAAGGACAGCTCACAGATCAAAAGCTGAAAACCCTGACTTAAAAAACTTCTTGGGGTTTCTCCATTTGCATTTTCAGTTTGTTACCTTCTACCACCTGAATTATACAGGCCAGCTTTCCTGCAAACACCTCAGAAAAAGGCAAGCACGTGAAAATATGCTTTTTCAACACATGTACTTCTTAAGGATAAAACTGGAACCTTTCATTATGGCTGTGAAAAGTCCTAGACACTATTGCTTTCTGAAGGAGGGGAGAAAAGCACCTACATCATTTCCTACTCATTACTTCTTAGACACGGAGCCTTCCTAGCTTCAGGAAGATTTACTGTGTGTCTCAACACATCAGGAATTGGAGACATGAAGAAGCAGTATCAGCCTCAGGACCTCAATAACTGCCACACAGACCATCATCTACTGCCTGCAGAAAAAGAGAGGAGAGATCCCATCTTCCCACAGATCCAGCTGACAGAGCCATTCTAGTTGAACTTAAGAGTGGACAGGTGAGATACAGATGACTATTTTGAAAGATAAATTTATTTTATACTGCTATTTTAATTGGACAGGGGGAAGGAATAATAAGACACTCAAGTAATAACTTTTTAACCCAAGCTGTAAATGTTGCAACAGCCAGGACAAAGGAGCTCACAAAGGTCATATCCCCCTAAAACCTTCTGAGAAAAAAAAGTCACCCAGATTTGTTCAGCCTGGTCGGGACAGACTGCAAACCCACACATTTTCCTATGAGAGCTGAGTTTTAAAATCCAAATCAGCTTGGTACTAGGAAAAAAAAGCCAGATGATCACCTGGTTGGCTCAATATTTTCTTATTTTAAAGAAATACCTTTTAATGCACATCATGTAAAATAAACCATTATAAATCATGAGTTTAATATTCTGCATTGCAAACAAAGCTGTATTTTATATGGATCCTTTTAGGATCCAGAAAATTAAGCACGCATTCTCAGCTGAGGGCAGGAACCAGGCAATTTCCCTCATGCCCTCATCAGCCTTGAAAACCCCAGCAAACCTGACACAGTCTGTTTCATGCCAGAGTCCCTCCTGATGCCTGCTCCAACCTTCAGCTCGCTTTATTTTCCACATTCCTCCCCCATCACATCACCTGCTCTCTGCAGACCACAACATCATGGGTTCGCATTACCCACCATCACTGAAGTCTGACAATGCATTTTATTTGTCTTTTAGCTTTCTGTTCTTACAGAAACTTGGGAGCACAGGATTCCAATATGATGCTAATAGAAGATCTCACTCAATTTAGCTTCCAAATTCTTACTTCTACATTTTACATAATTACAGTTTCTTTGAAATACTGTGTACACAATAGCCCGTAAGTTCTGATTTTCACTGGTTACACTCTTACATGCTGAGGGATGATTTAGGCTTTTAGTGTCCCCTCCTGTGGCCTGAATCACCTAGTCAGCAGGAAGTTTGGGTATTAGCCAAACACTTAATAGCTTTGCACAACTACTTGCCAATATTAACACTGAGCCAAGAGCTCAAACATTTGTAAAAGTACCAAAGGCTTTAAGGAAACCCTTTCCCTAGAGTTAACCTCTCCAAACAATATATGGTAACAGTTAAGTGCAGAAATGATCAATCTAAATCCAAACTGTCTAAAACTGTTTAGTACTATACAGCTCCCCACAAATAAACCAAAAGAAGCAAAACAGAAAAAAACAAAGGTGATGTAGAACATAATGCTCCTATTTTCTTCACCAGGACTGCATTTTGAGGCACCACAAAAGGAAGGAGATTCACAGAAAGATCTGTTCCATAAACACATGTCCTAGCAAACAATAATGATTTCTTTATTTTGATAATATCTTTTAAATACTCTTATCACAACAAAAACATCTCTGTACACAAAAGAACAGGAGTATGTGTGTATTAAAAGTAGTGACCAAGAGCCAGAAATATTTCTAGCACTTTCTTTTGGTTTACCTAGGTTTTTTACTGCTTTCATAGTGGCACATTACATCCTCACAGAAGAGAATATTCTTTTCTTCACATGTTTTTTATTATCTATACTGATGTGAAAGAAAAAAAAGGCAGCAAGCCAATACAAACTAGATAGAGAGAACCCAAATCTGTTGTAGAGTATCCTTCCTTTCTTCACTAATCTGAGCAGCCTGGCGTGTCTTCTTTTAATAAAGTAAAATAAAATAAACACAATGCTCTTCATATGGGGTTAGTAAAATACCAGCATCATTTTTATTAAAAGGACAAATACTCCCTTTTCTTACTTACCAGGCTGACCAAATTACCTCTTCTCCCCCACCTCTGTCTAATTCTAAAAAGAAAATAATCCATTTCTTCCTGCTACTCTACTATTCCTTGCAAGTTTGAAAAACAAAGTGTACATGACAACTTCAAAAGCAACATTTTCATTTAGGTTCCTTACAGTGTCTTGAATCTGCATTTCTTATGCAAATTTAAGTTTTACAACAGTCTGCACAATATATTTATTTTTACTAGTTAACAGACATTAGTTTATCCCCTTTCGTAGCTTACTGTAAAAATTACACATATGTAGTTGTAAATAAAGTTAATTCCAAAGTGTGCTTTAATCTTGTGAGCTGGTCATGTCCCTGAGCTCCTGTCAGTGCTAAATGGAAGAACTGGCATCTATCACCTCATAGGAACAGTTCACCAGGCCTGCCTGCCTTTCAGTCCTCTTTCACACAGAAGAAAATATGAAGGCAAAAGTAGGAGTGGCTCCTCAATATGCATCTAATGACATAAATGGAAAAAGTTGTCAGGCATTCTAATGCTGTCAGGTGCAGTGACAACAATTAATACTTGTCATGCAACCAGAAAACTCCACCCATTTAAGTATTTGCTCAAAATGTCGTACTAGAAATCTTGAAAAGCAAGCAGTTCTGACACCATTATCAGAAATGTCAATTATATTACTCTCAAAAGTACTTAAGTGAAGAGTCAACAATACCTTTTTAACTCTTTTATCCAAGTTTCATGGACAAGCCTAGTGTTCAAGAGAGGTACATTTCTTTCAATGCATTTTACTCTTTATTACAATGTTTGAGACACTGTAATTGTTTTAAAACACCAAATAGTTAGAAGTAGGCTTTAAATAATGTAAGTAATATTTAAACTCCACCAACTGACACCTCCATTATTTCCTAACTTTTAAGTTAGGTCTTTGTTGCTCAAACTCCAATTCTTAACGTTTTATCTCTAACACTTCCATTAAAAGAATTCTTTCCTGCAGTCCTGCATGTGACAAATCTTCCTGGGGTTTCTAAGATGCTTAAGGGAGGTGAGAAATTGCAAATTTGTTTCATTTCGTTTTTCTGATGTTGTGCAAAATAAAGACCTGAAAATGGAACATTTAAAAAAAAGGCTTCTATAGTCAAGCAAAGGCAGAATCATCACATCTAATTTTAATTGTTATGCCAGAGAACACACTGTAACTTTAGAAAAAGCCATAGGGCAGCCTATCTGCCAAATCTGGGCAAACACAACCACATACAGTCTGTACAAGTTACCTTCCAGTGCTAAGCATTTCTCACTCTCCAGTCCCTTCTGATTTAACAGTTGCTCCACAGAAGCAGGGATGTTTAGTGTCACCCTTTGTTTAAAGTATTAAGCACAAGCACCAACAGTGGTGTGAAGGGTTTCAGAGGTGGAGAGTAAAACAACACCTCAGCTTTAACTGCCTGAAGTTCCCAGTCCCACGCTCACTGTGTTATTGTTTTGCTGCCCATCTGCTCTCTGCAACTCTTAACATTGGGATCCTACTTTTTATTGGTGGGTGGGAGGATGGATACTGTGAATCACAAGCAACAAGGGATAGAAACACATAAATTCCAAAACACTGCTTGTACCTCTTCAGTTTCTTTTAGTTCTCAACTTCCCTGCACCATAATGACCTTCTCAGGACACACAGGTATTTCTAAAGACCCGGAAAGTTTTTGGTTTTCCAGAGAAGTATTTCCTAACATTTTAGTCCTTGCAGGTATCTCATGTGCTAAATTCTGCATCCTAGTCTGTACTCATCATGCCTTCCATCCTGCAATTGTTAATCCCTTGCCTTTTATTTCCTTTTCAATAAGAATTCTCATTTATCAATGCAAGCCTGCATTTACAAACTCCAGTATTTCATAGAGGATTATTCTAAGGCACATGGTAAACCAGGCATTACTTTTTCATTTAATGACTATTGAAGAACAACAACATCATATGTCTTGAATTTTTACAAAAATAGTCTCTTTTGGGGAAAAATACTAAAATCTAAAGTATACAACCTTCTTCAGGATTACCTGAAAGTTATGCCTAATTATTAGCACAGTTATGCTTTGCTTTCATCAACATTTACCTAACTTGAATGACTAAATAATTTACAGAAACACAGTTACAGACTGAACTACCTTTGAGAAAGTAACACTTAGAAATGAGCATGAGTTAAGAAAACCTAAAAGTCTTCTAGGAAAACCTGAAAGACCAAACTTGTTCTGTAACTCATCTATATTGTCAGCATTTATAGCAATTCTTTGAAACATAAGGCTGTTCAGCTGGTAACATATATATATACACACGTATAGAAATGCGTATTAAAGATTACATTGATTTTAGTAAAATAACCTAATAACTGAAAATAATGTAAAAGGAAATTGACAGAGTTTGGAGTTAGACCTGTAAGCTTGTCTGTTTTCACATTAAGTATGCTCAAGAAAATTCTGTCATTTACATTAATCTCATACTTTTAAGATGCATTTTTAACTCCTAATGTTTTAGAAACCAACAGAGATACTCCCACACAATGGAGTATTTTCTACTGAATTCACTAAGGCTACTCTCGTGAATGTTATTAAACACAAGCTTACACATTTGCAAGATAGTTGTATTTCTTTTTTTTTCTACAAAGCTTCCATTCTCATAAAAAAGCAACAAAATAGTCATAGGATTAGCTATTAAGATTATGTGTAGCCTCCAGCAATTTCTTCGAATACTTAAATATTGGGATATTTAGCAAGCCTAAATATCCAGTCTGCATCTTATATTTATTTGATTCAAGAATAGCAATACACCTACTCAAACTGCAAAACAAGCAGCATATTTGTGCATTCAGCCAGCTTTGAAGCCATCACAATCCAAAAACCTGTAGAACATCTCTCCTCGGTTCTCTTTGCTCAGATAAAAGAGTGTGCACATGTACCATGCCAAAGAAAAACTGGCTGTGCTTCAGCCACATCAGACCAAAGTTGTCCAAGGAGCTTACAGGCTCTGCAAGCAATGCAAGTCATTTAGCAGATTAGTTTTCAACTCATCATAGAATCAGCATCCTGGAACCATGAGAAGACACTGCACTTCAGGAATTGCCTTTTTTTTTATTTATTCACCAAAAGAGTTGAAGAGTTCCCCAAGCACTTGGTGGCTGCCTCTTAATTTCACAGCACAGCCCAGTCTGACCCCTGTGGGCTCACACTCAGCTAAGCACAATCACACCAGTTCACAAGTGCAATTTGTAAGTCCTCACAGGCATCTGACTTAACATTTGATGTTGATGACAGATGTTATTGTAACTGTTTCCTTAAGGAAAAACAAACAGTTTGAGCAGATTTCAAATGAGGTCTATAAATGAAAGCTGAGGTACATCATGATTGCCAATATTCAGCCATCAAAAATAAACCTGCTTTACACAGCAAACTGCCTTCCAGAGAAGCCCCTGAGAGTATCCATTTCTTCCACTATTATTGGACATAGGTCAACAAAAAAGAACTATGCTTTATTTACCAGCTCATATTTGTCCACTTATCTGAATTGTTCAAAGAATGTAAGTGGTAAGAACTGGATTTCAGCAATATATTTTGAGGAAAAGAATGCACTACAGAAAACTGTTTAAGTCAAAATCCTCACCATCACAGAAATCACAGGCCCGTGCTGTTTTATTAAGTAATTAAATAATTCAGACACTGCACGTGCCAAGAGATGATTAAATATATACCTTAGCAGATTACTAGTAAATTAATTTTACTGACCATGAAAAGTGTTTAGATAACACTGAAAACTGAAGGAGCCTCAGCAAAATTTCCAATAGCACTCAACTCCTATTTGACAAAGAAAAATCAGTTCCTAAGAATTCAAGTACTATGGCCTCCAAGTCTTGCAGTGGAAGAATCCAAACACATACCAAATAGTGCAACCACAAGTACAGACACATTATACCTCCACGAGGAATTGGAATGAAGCGACCAACATGTATCCTGTAAACCTCTTAATGTATGGAGAAAATTATGTGCCATTAGTCAGCATTCTCAGTGATCTGAACTATTCACTTGAAGGGAAACTGCCCCACACATTACCAATGCTCTGTGCAAAATCCACTTTTGGACTACACTCAGAAATGGCAGAGATTTTTGTTACATTTCTTCAACTTCCTTCAAAATAAATTGCACATTATATCCAACTGAGCAATCATTATAGACAGTGCTTTCTCCAGTGACTTCCCATCCCAGCTCCACAGTACTCCCAGAAACTACAGCATATCATTTTCACACATACCTATGCAATATACATTTATATATACATGACTTCCATCAATCCTTTTACTCTGCTCTACATCCCATGACATTTCTCACACAATTAGATAGATTTTAGAGTTAAATCACTTTGAAAAACTCTCAACTTCCAATTTTTGTAGAATTTAGCCGCTAGATTCTACATCTGCACTGTGCCTTCAGTTAGAGGAACAGGACAACAAGCAGGACAAACAGCAGGAAGCATTTAAAAAAAAAGTATTTGCTGAAAGTGGGGTATTTTAATCAAATAAAAAGTACTTTGGTCATTAAGGAGGCCACATGGTAACTAGTCTGAAACATTTCCAGTGAATGCCAGTCTGCAATACAGTCTTAGAATGAGTTTTTAAGATAATCTAGAAAGCAAGCATCCCCTTTCAAAAACCTAATCTTAAAACTTCACAAAAAAGCTCCGGCTTTGCTAAACATCCAAAATGTCAAAGACTTACACACCCAATCACAACTTGAAACTCTGACATACACCTCAAATGCTTAGACACATTCCTTCTGCTTTCTTAAAAGCACAGAAATTCAACTCTACACATCTCTCTCATTATTCTCATTTTAAAGTACAGGGCTTATAGTGACACACAACTCTGCCAACACGTAACCTGTCCATTGCAAAGTCTACATTTTTAATATCGTGAAGAAAATTCCAGGTTTCTGTGAACAGAAATGGTATAACAGTAATGGAGCCTTATCCAGAGAAATGCTAAAATGTCTTTGCTCCTCCTCTCTCCTTTGGCAGAGCTCAGCACCTGACAGACTGTCTCTGAAAGGAGATGTGGCTGCTGTTCCTAATTGTCGCCATTACTCCAAAACAAAACCTGGCTACTTAAGATATTCCAAAGCTGGCAATCCAAAAGCCACTATCACTAAATAAAACATAAAACTCCCTGAGAGCAACAGCCAAGAAAGCAACAACAAAATTTAAATTCCACAATGCTTTTTCATCAGATATCTACATTTTCTTATACAAAAAGTGGATATCCATGCTTATAGATTTCCTTGGACCTCCACAAGTAGTTCACCGCTGTTTTGCAAGGAAACAGGTTGGGGTAATTTTTTACATCTTGCATATAAGCAATAACAAACCAACATAAATCCATCTCACTCGATTTCAAAAAGATTGTAAAAGACCGACTCTTTTTATAAAATACTTTACATCTTTAAAAAGCGACTAATTAAAAACAAAATGCTCCAGAAAAAGATTTAACTGATGTTTCTACTGATATGCCTTTGTATTTTCTTAATGCTAAGCACCACTCAGAAGAAGCAGCACTACACAGTTCGTTTTCAGAATTTAGTTTCCGAGCTCTCCCTTGACCAACTATGACTCTCAAAAAGAACTTATAAAGTCATTTTACTTTCAAACAGCTCTTATCCTTTTGCCAGGACTTAGTAGAAAATATAAGCTAGTGTTAGTGTTGCAAAGTACAAATAAATTGAGGCAAGCTCATCGTTGCTAAGAACATAGGAGATCATTCAAAAAATCTAAGACTTAAATCACAAAAATATTTTAACGCAATCCTAAACTGAACAAATCTAATATCACAGATAAGAGGGGTCACATTACAAAAATTTCATTTAAAAAAATCAGTATCACAGTAATATTTCCTAGGTGGATCTACTAAGGTTCTCGATATATATATATCCCAGGCATTAAAAACTAAATTAAACAGATGATAACAAATGTATCATAGTGGATAAAAATATAATAAACACCCTAAGAGATACACGTGGGAGAACATATGTTGTCTTTGGAAGTGATGCAGAGGCTGGTTGCCTCACCCTCTTTGAGGGGTGAACAACCCACTCTTTTTTCTTAGTCATCCTTCAAAGGTCAGTAAGAATCATCTTTCCAAAGCAAAAGAAAAAAATATCACCTTGGGCGTGCTTATACAAAAACACACATGCTGAATAGATAAATCTCTAAGCATCACATATATTTGACATTCTAAAATGGTTGAATGTGTTCTTTTGGTATTTGGCTGCTAAGAATATGGCCCACACCTTTGTACAGCCTTCAGAGCAGGCAAGGAACAGCAGGAGGGACCAGCACGGACAATGGATCTCACACCACCATCATCAGAATTTGACTACACATAGATTAGAGGAGTTGAGTTGAAGAACCACCTTCAGGATAAGAGGTGGCAAGATGGGTCTCCTCCAAACACTGCCAAACCACAAGAGATAGGATAATGAGTATAAAATAAGGCACCCAAACACTACACAAGAACTCTCTCAGTTCTACCCCACCCTGAGCGTGCTCATAAAACACTGCACAGGGTTTCTCCATAATTCAAACATGTAGTTTCAACCTGAGCTGGACAACCATAAACCCCAGGGATGGCCCTTATCTCAATAAGCCTTTGGAAGAAATTATGTTCCCTTCACTCACTCGACAGAAAGCCTTTCCTTCCTCCCAGATTCCTCTAGGAGAAGTGAAAATGCTAACTCACCTTGATGCCTTTGAAAGCCATTTAACTAACACAGAGCTTTCAAACAAAAACAGTAGTAAAAAGACTTCTTTTAAGACACTGAGGTGATGTGGAGTTACTGTCACACACAGCCCTTAACACAGTCACCCACGAAGCCAAGGTGTGGACCGTAAGTTTCTTCCATGAAAAAACTAAGAAAGCTTTTCCCACAGAAACGCATTCCTTAAGGAAACTGGATTTACCATTACACACACTGCGTGTGCAGAAACAGACCATTAAAAAAAAAAAAAAAAGGGGGGGGGGCCCTTTTCCTCCTCGTATTCGAGGAAAGGAACAAACGGAGAATGCACTGCTCCAGCAGACGCGACCGTGAGGGGATTGCGGCTGAGGGAGCTTCGCTTGCTTTGCTGCTGGTGGGGTTTTATGGCTGGTCTTTCCTTCACCTGCGCTGTGGCAGCGTTCGCCATCCCCCGCTTTTCCGTAGGGAGGGTCCAAGGGAATCGCCCCGGCCGAGGGATTGCTTTGGGGTCCCCGCGGGGACGTGCAGCGCTGGCACAGCCGCCTGCGGGGAGCCGGGCCGGGAAGGCGGCCGGGCTTCCTGAGCCCTCGCTGCCGAGCAAGGAGGCTGCGAACACAGTCCCCGATGCCCCCGAGGCTGAGAAAGGGCTGCAAGAGGGCTCTCCCTGCGCACCCGATCCAGGCTGTGGAGCTCTGCGATCCCCAAGGGAGGAAGGGAGGGAGGGAGGAGGGCGGCAGCGCATCTCCAGCATCTCCCCTTAGGGCAGGGCGGCGGGGCAGACACGGGGGATCTACTCCATCCTCAGCTTGGCCACGGGAAAACCAAGTGCCTGGTTAGAAGCGACTCGATGGAGAAGAACCTCCCTCCCTTCCCCGCCCTCGGTGGAGGGGGAGCCGAAGCGGGGCCTGCGCCCGGCGCGGCCGCCGGGAAGGGGCCGCGTTCGAGGCGGCCGCCCTGGACACGCACGTGGGGCTGGGGGCACGGAATGGAAATAAAAACAAATCCCGAACGAACAAATAGCTAAGTGAAACCACTGATTTAGAAAGCCGACCAGAAAACTAACCCTGACAAGTAGGATTTGCCCTCCCCTTGGCTGCACTTATTGGCCGCGCTCGTGTGCAACGAGCTTGTATCTGTCAATACCAGTGGTCGGCCGGCGTGTCCATCACCAGGGAAAGAGCAATTCGCCGCTAAGGGAGTAGATTCCCATCCATCCATCACAAGGCTTAGCAGGTAGCCGCCTAGAAATCAATCACACACTAATAATAATTTAAAAAAAAAAATCCTTCTCCATTAAATACTACTATAGTGCTCCCAAAAAAATATGTATGTATCCTTGGTGAACACAGGCGCGGATTTTATCACATGCATCACTTGTCCAGCCTAAAATGATCTTTTCTTAAAAAAAAATTGAACCACAGCATCATAAATGAGGGACCCCAGTAAGTATTCATTAATTATATAACTAAAAAATAATATCCTGTTAGCTTCTGTTTCCATTTGCCAGCCACTAGAAGGGAACAGAAATCTCTCACCTTTTCCTGACACGGTTTTTAAAACACCAAACATTATCCACTATTTAGGTATAAAGCTAGGAATTTCCAAAGCTCATCAATTCTATTCTAGAAAACTTTACCAACAACAATAATATTTTTAAACACTAAGCACAAAAAGAAAAAAAAATTATAGTCTTATGGCTGCTTTTAATAGAAATTGCAAGAGAGGTTTCTGGTTGACGATTCTGTAGGGAGAGGCACTCTGTTACCAGAATAAGATGTGCACTTGGTCCCATTTATTACAATGTATTTCCAAAGCAATATAAAAAGCCTATTCTGCAAATTCATCTCCAGATTCAGCTACCAGATAGTTGTAAAAAGCAATATGCAGCAATTTCCTTAATCACAACAAATTTACAGTCATGTATCCCAGCCATATTCTTGCTTAAGCTTCTCACCTTTCAAATCATTGCATCTGCCTTTCGTCCTCACATGGATTTTACAACATCACGTTTAGCTGACATCCCATTTGCGCGGAGGAAGGAGGCAGCAGGGAGAGCCGGAGCCGCGGAATCCCTGCGAGGGGGTGAAGAGAAGGAACCTGCTGCAGTCGCGGGAGGCTCGCGTGCCCCTGTCCCTCGTCTTTCTGTCCCTCAGCGAGTCTCCCTCAGTCAGCCGCGAGCCCGGCTGTCTGGGTTGCCAGTCCCTGACTCAACATTCCCAGCATTCCCGAGGAGCCGGGGCTCCAGCGGCGCGGCTCGGAGCCGCCGGGGGCAGCAGCAGCAGCAGCAGCGCACGCACCGCAGCCCGTGATTCCTGCGAGCCTTCGTCTCAGTCCATTCATCGCCAGCCCGCGGGTTCCAGTCCCCACCCAGCGAACGGCTGCGAGTGCGTTACTCATTGTGGAACAGCCTAAAAATACACCTATGTCTGCGTAAAACTGCACAGGCTAAATTGCTCTCTCGCCCCTGCTCACCGAAGGCCAGAGATGTTCAAAGGCAGGTGCTTCAGAACATGATGAGAAAACCATTACTACATGCATACATTTACATAAACGGAAAAAAACCAGAAATCTGAATCTCTGTTTTGGCTTAAGTGTAAAAGAAATTAAGATAACATCCATATTTATTTGTATTTTTTCAAAAGCAGTATGCAGGGGTGAAAAAAGCACAGAACAGCTGCTATGCAAAGCCTGAGAGCCTTTTCATAAGAAAACTGCAAACTGCATTAAAAATTATTCCTGAGATTTTATTGTTTGATATTAAGTGGAGTGAGAGAAACTTCTGTAAACATCACTGGCTTCTCATCCTAACAAGGAAGGGTTTGTTCCTCTTCTATTTTTCCCTCTTCTCATTTTTTTTTTAGTTTGATTGCTCTGTATACAATTATTACTGATCACGCTTGGTCTTTAGCTTCAATGCACCTTCATACCTTACCCTACACAAAATTTCAAACATTTTATCTGCCTCCTCTTGATCTCATCGCAGTAACAATGACTTTAAGAACCACTTCAGATCTGCAGTTGCTTTATTATAATCTCTATTTTATTTCTCTCTTGCCCACATATGCAACTATAAATGCCACTATTAAACATTATTGAGAAGAACAACTTTTATGGAATTACTGTTAAAAACTATGTCAAATCAAATTGATTTCAACCAATCATGCTTAAAATTAGCATAATCCATTTATTGCTGTATCTGAATTATCTGAAGCCAGTTGAAATAATTGGCTGTCACAAATATTTATTTGGAGATGCTAGAATGCCATTCCCAGCAGGAGTATAGCAGGTTTGTATTTCCCCAAGAAAGGGACACGCTCACTGTACCCACCTACCTTAGCTATAATTGCAATAGAGGGCAAATTTTTTTTCTGAGTTCAGAGTAATGGAATAACCATGATTAAAATGCAAACTTCAATTGCTTTTAAACCTGCATACATATTTGAAGACATTTCTGTTAAAATAGTTATGAAACCATGGAAAATATGGACAGAGAAAATCTGTTCCTGGGGAAATTGACAAGAAGGGACATGGGTTTGTATACAAATAATTCCACTTGATCTGAAAAGCAAAGTATTCCTCAAGAGTTAGCATGTCTGCATCTGTGAGAAAACGGATAAGCACTACAAAAATGTGGGTCACTACACTGAATGCTTCAAAGCACAAGAAGTGTCCATCTTCAGCTTAGCCCTTAATTTGGATTCAGTGTGAAATAAGAATCTCTTACAGACCTGTCTCAATATTGCTAAATCCAGTACTGTCTCAGTACTGTTAATGATGACAGGACTTTTGTTCTAAGTGGTGTCAGCTGCTGACAGTTTTTTAAACAATATGTCACACCATTCCTGTCTATATGAAAAGACAAGGAACATCAGGTTCTGCCTTATCTTTTCTGTGACTCATTCACTGGCAAAGACTGAAGGCCTTGTGATAGCCAGCAAAAGCCAGAAGCATTCTGACAGAAGACCAGTAGCCTAAGAATCTTCTTTCCTACGAATAATCACTGTGGGAAGACAGAGAGCTGCCATAAGGCTACAACAACATTGCAATGAATTAAGCTTGCTATCATTCAATAAACTTTGTAGCAGAATCCATCACAGCCCATCTCAGAGCAGCAGGCCCTCGGCAGGGGACCGTCAGCAGTACCAGTACCAAAGAACAGAATATACCCGCTATGGATAAAACCATTGTAGAGCTTTGTGGGAAATTTTTTTTTGCCAAATTGTACTCAAAGGCTTGTTAGAAAAATATGCAGTTCAACAGAAGAGGGAAAAAAGTATTCAGAATTTTACAGCTAATCTACTTATTGTATTAGTAGAAACAACATCCATGCAAAGAACCTCAGGGTCACATAATCCAAACCCTTCAACAGTATTCATTCCTTACATTCAAGACAATGCTGGAACCCAAATCCAAAGGGTAGGATAATAACAACAGTGTGTACTTAAGGCTGACTTCTTTGCAGCTGATGAAAGTCTTCATTTCAGTCTAACCACACGACCATCTGTGTTGTCCTTGGTGCCATGATGCAGGTGGATGCCATTAAGCACAAAAAGAGTCAGATCACATGAGTAAACTACCACTTTTGTCTTTTTTTTAATTGTAAGAGGTTCCCATTAACTACTAGACATATCTTTCAGCCAACTGGTAGGGGAAAGCAGTCTGTTGCAAAACTTAAGCCGCTATTTATATTATAAGGTGCCATGGGATGCTGTGTCTAATGTTTGCACTTGTCAACAGTTCCTGTTTTCAAATAGATTTTTGTCTAGCAGACTTCAGTTTAGTTGTTTCCTACCTTAAAAATGCAGTATCTTCACAGTTCTTTCTGCTTTCACATCAGGAGCTGTGGAAACCCCACTGAAATTAATGGCAAAATTCTTTTTATTTCAATGAGCCCACATTAAGCCCTAACCAAGTAAAGTACATATGAAATACAAATTTTGAAGTCTTATTTTCCTCAGTCTATATTCTACTGATTTTGGAAACAGAAAAGTACAAAACATACTTATTACAACCATTCCCTTTCCTTATTCTAAGTAGAAATAATTCAAAATCACATATCATGTGTGGTGTTACTTATTGTCTTCAATTCCTGTGCATCCCTTCATCCTTCCCAATTCTTTCTTCTTCTCCTCTTTTCACCTGTGGTACTAAGACTTTATCAGCAGTTAGCTCCCTTTCATGTTTTGGTGAAGATGGATGTTATTAAGTGCTTAATTTTTTTAAAAACAGAAATACAAATAGAAATGAAGCTTAGTCCCCACTGCATAATTCCTAGCAACCAGCAGGTGTGTGCTTTAAAAACCCAGGAAAACACATTTCAGCTTTAGTCATTGAACCTGGCCCTGCTCTATTCCTCTGTGCTTCCCTAGTGCTACTTGATTTACACTGAAGATTACAGAACTAAGAAAACCAAAAAATATTGCATTTACCATGACATGGTGACCAGATTTTGGGTAAGCACTTGACACAAAAGAAACAAAAAGCTCCAAACAAACAAAATAATTGAAATAAAATTCAATTTTCTGTTGATTTCAGAGTGAGACCCTTTTAGTCTAGTCCACAGAGGTGGTGCACTCATCAGCCATTAGCTTATGGACTACTCTTTCCTCGTTATAGTTTATATATTCAACTACAAATACCTGTCAAATTTACTTACAAAATAGTTCCCACTACACACTAAACTTCCGGTTTTACTTTCCTGATGCCAGACCACCCCAGTCTGCTGTCTTGGTTTTAAAAATCATTAGTGTAACTTATTTGTTTTTAATTTACATGATCATATGCCTTACACAGGATGGAAAACTGTTACTTGGGTATACCAGAACACATGAGGCCATTGAGGAATCCATTATAATGTATTATAATGCAAAAAAACAAACAAGGAAAATACACTCTTTTGTACTTGCATAATCTAGCAGTTTATTGTGTACTGCACAGCCAATCTATTCAGGATAGAAATAAAGCTACTCTGGCACATGCTGTTAACAACATAGCCTCAAATAGAGCAAAAATACTAAAATAATTTAATAGCAAAAATACCCATCTCACAGAAGTTCTCCAGCTTCCACATCTCAAAACAGGGCTTTTCATAGGCTTTTGCACCAAGTCTACAATGTATTTCAGAGAGTTAAAAATATTCCTTAGGAAAACTCAAACTCCAGGGACTTCTAACAATATGTAGTAAATGTAGGTTAAACATGTTGAAGTAGGTTTAACATTTTAAACTTTATCAATGGTCCTTTATTTTCCTAGTTGGAAGCACAGTATTACTGCTACCACTACTGCACATGTGAATATACACAGTGACTGCTACACAGAAATGCTGCTAAATGAGCCCTGACTGGTAAACTCTTAGACACTGGTTTGGGGGTTTTTTTTTAATCAGGTTAGACACATCAGGACTAAAGTCCAACTGACTTTTCAGTAAGGATTAAGCTTTCAAACACCAACCACACTCCTGAAAAGTAAATTTAGATACTAAAATTTTACTTACAAGTGTCAACATGAGGCACTTCATCTGAAGGCAGCTAAGGTTCTCCTCTCAAATCTCTAGTTGCAGAAAACAGAGAACTCCTTACCTGCTTATGATCTCAGCCTCTACAGCAAAGCTGGCAGGTACAAACAATGGGATTGCAGGACCATCCACCCCCAGTATATCACCTTTTCCCAGCAGAGCTACAGGGCAGTTACTCAGTGAGGGAACCTTTTATTGGCAGCCCAATCTCCTCCAGTTTTAAACAGCTGAGTACTGAAGCCTGAGGTATTGCCTTAATCACATTCACATTCACATGGTGGGAGGACTGGGGCAGGAGCCAAACTACCTGAGCTGGGGGAGCTGAACTCCATCCACCAGAGCAGTCCCCAAATGGAACCAAATTTCTACAGTGAGTAGGGCCCTATGAGATCAACCAAATTACGGAACAATGTGAAAATAACTTAAAACAGTAGCCTTGTATGGCTGCTTCAAAACTGGCAATGAACCTACAGCCGCATCCCTGCTTTTGTGCTCATTGTGGATTCTGTTGAGGAGCCGCTGTCCAACAGAATAACAAGAAATACAAAACACCTGACCAAGGATGGCAACTCCAGCTCCCCCAAATGTTAGTTATTAGCTAATAACTGACATTACATAGCAGGTGTGAGCTTCACGCTACTGTTATGTTTATAGTAAGGTGATTTGATAGTCTTCCATCTGTTACCCTATATAGACACACTGAAGACAATTTCTAGACTGTTTTGACAGGGTAACACATTATATCCACCTTGTATTACTTCACAGGATTACACAAAGTACACTTTCCTGGGAAATTAAGTTGGATTTATTTTATATGTTAAACAATTTACATAGTGGTTTTATAAGTGCTTTTACACATATACTAGTACTCCTCTGTATGAAAACATGAAAAAACCTCCATAAGTTCCCCAGTAAAAAATCTATGATACAAAGGTTCAGGTTGTCTCAGTCTTGAAATCTTCACCACAGAGTCCTAGAGCTTTTAAGAAAAAAAACACTTTTCCTGCTTTTATGGTTCATCCAAAACTTCTGTGGTACTATGCAAAAAAAACAATCTAGAGAACACAAGAATGTCAGATTTCTGTCTTTACTACTGTAGTTTTTGCTTTATGTACAACCTAAGGTTAGATAAGGAATCCTACATTTCAGTAACCAGACAGTTGTCACATACTCCATAATCTTCACTGAAGTAATCTTAACTTCGTTCTCCCATTTTACTCACAACAGGATCTCATAACCATTGGATTTCCATTTTGTCATCAAGATTGTCAGTGCTGTGACACAGAATAACAAATAGCACAAGCAATTCTGAATACTTCACTTAAGGTCTGGTTTTTAAAATTGAAGAAAGGTTAAATATAGGCTTTAAAGTATCCTTTTATCAGTGTTTCTATGACAATCATCTACTACCCTGACTTTGTGAAATATCAGGACTTCTCCCACATTTGCGTAAAACTTGGCCACTACTTGAGGATCTGACTTCAAGAGGTTATGTCCCCTTATCTTTCCAGTTCTAGAACTAAAAAGAGATAATGGTCTTTTTCTCATTTATTTTTATCACTTACAACCAGCCCTGTAAACTGTATGAATGTTAGCACATGTAATTACATTTTTATAGAACAGCTCTCTGGTATAAAGAAGAAATGGCTCAGCATTATCTTCATTTGTGCCTCTGGTCTCTCTCAGCTCCCAAAACAGCATATTCCCTTGTAGAATTCCATGTTGGGAATATGCACAAACTTATGGCAGCTTCCAAAACATGCTTGAGAACTGGAATAGAGGGAGTTTGTCCAGTCCAAAACACGATTGTTCTAACAACTCAGCAGTTCCGTTTCTGTGCCAAGAAGTGTTTCCTGAACCTGTTTAATTTACTAGCAGAGATGTAACTGTAGGTGAAACTCCTCTCTGGTTGATTGTCTGACTACAAAAGCATCTAATGACTAAGTTCCCCTCAGAAGCTGGAATGTGCCTTTAAAGAAAGCCTACTTCAGTACTGATGATTGCAGATGAAGCGCTTTCCTTAGGCGCATTTAGATCCAGGAATCAACTTGCATTTTTTTGCCTTTTTTGCATTCCTCCCCTGAGAGTTTCTGCTTTCTTCATTGCTCCAATCCCACTTTTACATTCTATTCCACTCATGAAGTTTGCTGATTATCTTTCTGACAAAGAGCAATTTGTGACTTCAGTGATAAAAACACAACCACGCATTGTAACAGAACAATTTATGTATATACCAATAATGGAGGTCAACGTTAAATTCAGCTGATGACTTTTAATTTCTTTAATAGGCTATATAGAAAATAAAAGAGAAAGCTCACAAGTTAAAATAGAAATGGAGAAATGTTTTTAATTGTCAGCTTGACATTATATAACATTTCCCTACAACTGGGTACAAAATGGCTGCTAAAGTACAGGAATTCCTCCCTGCCAGTCTGGCACTTCTATTTCTAGTGGACTGCAAGACTCAGCATGTGCAATTTGTGAGCATGACTGTGCCTGAGGTGTGACTGTGCCATGAGGGAGAAGGTGGCTCTTGTAATAAAGTTCTTACAAATTCAAGGATTTTTGTTTTCTGTTATCATTTGATAAAGTATTTTTTAGAGGAAAAAAAAATCCATGTGTGATTATTATTAATTTCCTTTGTCCATTTTTGTGAACTTTCTCACTGTTTAATTGACTTGATTGGGAGAGTCAAATTAAAATCGACAAACAAACAAAAACACAACAGGAAAGTGTCAAACTTCAAGCTTGGTAGAAATAAATAATAATTGGGGGGGTTGTTTCCAACCAGTTCTGGTTATGGATTAAATATACCACAGAACTTTAATTTCCCCATTATTTTTCTGCCCATTTCGACATAATCTTGGGAAGAAAACTTATTTTAATTAGCCGAAAAGTTACACACCTGAAAACACAGGAAGAAAAATGAAGCCTATAAACAACTGTTACTCTATCCTTCCCTCAGCTTTAAGGGTGAAGAACCATGTATGCTCCTGTCAATGCATTGGTATTCAGTATTCTTTTGGCAGATGTGAAAAAAAAGCAGAAGAAAACCATCATCTGTGCTGAAGCAATATAGAAATGATGAGAAGCAGATTTAGAACTCCCAGAAAAAGCTAGGCAACAGAAACAAATAAAAGTATTGGTAAAATTCCTTTGTTAAATTATAAGCTAGAGGAAGAAATAGCAATGCAAAATTTCCCTACATTTATCAGCCACGGAGAAGATAAGAGAAAAGCAATGGAAAACCTCACAAATATCACTTATTTCCATTTTTCACTCTTTCAGGATGTCAGACACCTATATACAAGTGAACTATTGACTCTAAACAAAAAGATTTTTCTTGTTGGGTAAAGCAGTATTTTGCCATGCAGTACTGAATTTATTCTGAAATCTTCAGGGCAATCAGAAAGCAAATATGTAAAGCACAAGAGAGACAGGCAAACCATATGTTACAGCAGCAACCACTGTGAAGGGAAGGATAAATGCATTAATCACTTGAGTATAGCTCAGTTAAAAAGATTTTTATAAACCATGAAAGATCAGACTACAATACAGAGCATGATTTCCTGATCCCTGAGCAGACTGTGCTGCTCCTGCTGTGTGAGAGCTGTATATGACCATCTTTAACATGAATTAAGAACCAGAGAGACACTGAGATGAAACAGGAGGCAGAAGTAACAGCAGCAGTATTTTAAATAACATTTCTCTGCATCTTATTTACACTTACTTAAATTTCTCTGCTCCTCATTTAAACGTACTTTCAATTTTCAAATATGTATTTTTATTTCCTGCATTAATTTTTTTTTAATACCTTGACCAGGCAGCCATGAAGAGGAGTACATTTGAAAATTAGTAGAAATATTTTGCACCTACAGCAATTGATGTAAGAAAACATATTACCTCTCTGCACAAACCTTATCTCACTGGAAATATTTTGTCTGGTTCTTTCATGCAGCTAATTGGATTCATGGTTTTGGTGTTAAAGGTTCAGTTGCAATTTTAGAATCCTAAGCATTTCCATGGCCTGTGCTTGACAGACAGAAGGGTTAATTTAGACATAAAAGGTAGTCTAAGCAAAACTACTTTGTGGTTTTTAATGAGAAGAAAAGATGGGAACATGGGGCAAAAACTAGAGAAAACAAAGTATTTTGGAAGCTGACGGTTACTTAATTTATAATAGTTTAAAATTATATTAATTGAGTGAAATAGCACTGTTACTTCTGTGGTATCGTTGCAGAGCAGAGATTATGGTGATTCACAATGTATTATAAGGAACACAAGTGAAGAAAGAAGATCAGGCTTACGAAGGATTTAGTTTGGTATAGCAGCAGGTACTCGGGAGCGTAAGGTGAGTTCAGGTTGTGAGCACATAAAGCCCCCAGATCTGCAAGACCTCTAATACTGCCTGTCGAGCACACCCATTACTGAACTTTCCTGTCACACCTGCTAACACAAAACATTGGTAGGCAAGGAGAAATGCCTGGCAGAAATATTCTGGTTACACTCTTTCCTGCAGGGCTCCTACCTGCATTCAATTTTCATGAGCTCTCTGTAAAGCAGATTAGGGTGCCCAAAGGCTCTGAATCTTGGTTTCAGGCCCTTCTCAGACTCTGGTTGCACTATAGCACAGGTTTTCTTTTTCTTGCCAGGCTATTTTCTTTGCTTCTTAAGAAGCTGCAGGTTGCTGATTTTTTTATAGTCCTCTTCTTCCTCCCAATTTGTTTGATAAACACATTGCAGCAGCAAAGGCAGCTGTGGAACTGAAGGATGGTATTTGACAGGTAGCTCCTGGCAAGATGAAGCCAGCAGGGGTATAAAAGCCCAAAAGCATGCCTATGAAAGAAGAGTCATGTTCTTAAACACTGAGAAGTGATTCTCTTAAGATAATAGTTGCAATCAGCATGTGCAGCAGCCACGTTCTGGAAGACAAAATTGGCTGCCTCGGAAAGTTCAGCATAAAGCAGACGGCTGGGGTACTGCAGTTCTCCTACACTAAGTTATTAAAAGACAAATCCTGTGTGCTACCGAAGCTCAAACTGAGGTGTTCCAAAATCATGCAGTTCTGATATAGAACAGAAAATATTCAAGATCTGCATATTGCCATTTGAAATTTAAGCTGTGGTCACCAAACCCACCCATATAATCAGCATGGATCTTAGAGATGCTTTTGGCAGATCAGCTTGAAACGTAGAACGCTTTCAGAGGTGTAGAAATGACTAAGACACATACAAGTAGAGGAAAAAACTAAGGAAGATATGAATAAGAGAGGTGGGGGAAAGATCAGAATACAGTAGTGCAATCATTCAAATTTTTATTTGTAGAAGAAAAAAACTCCATGTTGCAATGGAATTATGGCTGTGGCTATGGACTAGATACTGGAAGAACAAGTGAAAGCTACCGAGTTACTGGTGAGGTATTTTTATTAGCAATGGTCGGCACTTCAAGTAGAGGGATGATGATGCCTGTACCAATCACCTCTCGTAGTCAGGTTTTGATGGAATTCAGGATACAGCATTATCCCTGAAGATTACTATTTTCTTCTCACACTAGAACCATTCTAGGACTATTCTAGCACTATCAGTGCTACTTTTTATTGCAGAAACATAAACTGAAGATTCATTCATTTAAAATACTGAATCTCTCAACATTTTATGCCCCTTTTCACAAGACATGGTCTTTTCATGGTCTGATTTTGAAGGGAAGCTTTCCAAAAGAATGTAAATTGTCTGAAACATTATTTTCATTTTTATATGCTGTTCCCTGTGCTGCTCTCCTGATACAATCATATTTTATAGAAACACAGTAAGAATACTTCTGAGCTATTTTTATATTTCCGAAGTTATTTAGTTGCAGTTTCAACTTGTTTGTTAGTCACGATTTGAGTAAGCATGTATCTAAATTAATGTTTATATTAAACACATATCTGTATAGGAAAAAAGGAAACAATTCTTATCTTTAAAGTGCTGACATGCAGTTAGCTGAATACATTTACAGTAGATTGGAATAGCATTTTTAAATCTAAAATAAATGCTTGTGTAATATGAGTTAAAAATTCAGTTTGTGTCAAATTAAAGACTCATCAAAGACTACAGAGTATCTATATGCTATATACAGTAACAGACATTTGACTTTGTCATTGGAGGAAAAAAAATCTATTTATTGATAAGCCTGAGTTACATTTTAGGAAGTATTACCATTCTGGTCACTCAGTTGTTTCCAGACATCCTTTGGATGATCTGTTGTTATTCAGAAGTGGTGTGTCCTAATGACAGTAGAGCACAACTGTGCTTTTTGTTACTTATTTTGTGAGAAGCATTAGAAGACAGAATTTAGCAACTCCAAGAATAAAAATGACCTCTTCCAACAGGGGCCCGCCTGCCAAGGGATGACATCCATGGGTCCCACAGCTTCTGTCCCACGCAGCCTATTGGTTGTTTAGTTTGTAAATACAAACACTGCATTAATCAGGAACATTTGCAATCTAAACAGGGATAAAGTATGACAGATGGGTGTAGAACACAGATGGAAGGAGGGAATAGAAAGTCTTCCTTGCCATATCATACTTATTAGGAAGTCAAAAATAGCTGTGTTTCTGAAGCACCTATAGAATGTATTTTGAGCTTGGAACTCTCATAAATCAGTTCCTCATAAATTGCTCAGAAGCCTCAGCCCTTTAGGCAGCCAACAGTCCCACTGCCCCTATTTTTCTCCCTTTTTTAAAAATTGGGCACCCATGACAAAAAGTTTTAATTGTCACAGACATCATCTTTTCATTCACCAAACCAAGAGTTAAATGTGTAAGCATTTTATGATCTCCATCACACTTCAAGTGGCCTTAAAATTTAGTTTAATCACATGGTGGTGTTATTTGGCTTATTCAAACTTCACAGGTATACAAAGATCATTCCGAAAAGATCTCAAGTGTTCTATGTTGTTGATTTCCTTAGCACGAGAGAAGAAAACACAGTAACTCCTTCTTTATAGGAAAGAGATGGAAGTGAAAAAAGACACACAGGCAACAGGTCCCTTCTACCTATGATGTCTCTCTCTAGGTATGTGTATTGAAAGGGAGAGATCATTCAGACAACCACCCCTTCTACACTGCAGCTATCAGGGGTGATGTGTATATAGCAAGGCCTGGGTAAGGAATTCCTTTCAGAGAAGCTTTTATGCAAAGCTTCAGTCCTTCAATTTGCCAATTATTTAAATCATTTATGAAGTATTATATATCATACACATGAAGAACCATGTAGCCTTTCTAATACTATTATTTTCAGTATTTTGCTTCTCCCTGAGACTGAGCAAAAGGATTAATTTACCTTGAAAAAAATTAAATTACAGTTTTTCAAAAGTCACATTGCATAACACCACGTAGCCATAGAGATGAGATGAAACTGCATTTTTCCGTGTTACTGGAAACAAGAGCAGTGTACATGCTATGAAAGGAAGATGCCACTTAGAGCTTAATCTAGCATATTTGAATAAAAACCTTATCAAAGTGTTTATTAATACTGGTCTTTTTTGCAAATGGAAAAATGAAGCAGGGAGGGAAGAGGTTACACCCCAATTATCCAGGAATAGCAATCAATGTGTTTGAGCTCCCAGCCACAGGGCAATTTGACAGGCTATCTTTGGATATTCCATTTGGGCATTTCTGGCAGGATAGTAGTAGCACACAGTCTATCTAGCTCTGTAATTTAACTCCCAAAATATAAGTCAAAAAGCACTCACAAACGTACAATTGGCTAAGAATAATCATTCACAATTTCAGGGAAAATATTTGTAGTCACTGTTAGAAACATAAATGGTCATTACTGTGTCAGTGTGCAGCCTCTACACTTGCAGCTTTCCAGATAAAGATTCCTTTTCTGAAACGTTCATTGGTCTGGCAAAAATCCTTTCAAGCCCAAGTTATTTTCAACTTAGTGTACATAAAAGTGACAGAATTCAGCTCATTCTTATGATTGTGATCCAATAATGTGTGCTTCTGAATCACCCATGTTGAGAAAGCATACTCTATTAAAAAGCCTAGGTGTGACACAGCACTACAGAACTCCCTTTCAGAAACTGGTAACTTTTCATAACCTGTAAAGAGTTGTGCAAGTATGAAGCAATTACTTGTAGATACTGGAATAATGGCTGGCAGATTTCATTTGTTCCAGAATATAATAGAGCAGCACTATCAGATGAGCACTTGCATTACAGCAGGGCAGAAAAGCCCCTGCAGAAGGAACTCCAGCCTGACCTGAGCTCCAGTGAGCAACAGGATGGTTCCATGTCACGCTTGTCAGCACCACATTCAGGCTCATCCTGCAGTAGCCAGATAAGTGTTTTTTCTTTGAAGCACAGAACATTTTTGAAAGCCATGGCACAACAGTTTTATCTCCTTTTCTTAATAAATCTCCTTTGCCTATTCAAAAAGAATATCCAGAACTACTGGTGTCCCAATCTGTTTCTATTCAAGTTTATCTAATTCAACAGCGTGAAGCTTTCAGAACAAATAGAAAAGAAATACAGTAAATACTTATATTTTTGGGTAAGTATACTTCTAGGAACTCCATCTATATATATATATTTAATATATGTATGTGTGTATACACACACTCCCACATGTATAAAGCTTTCATTGTAAAAACAAAACAGTTGGCAAAGCTTACTCATGAAGTGGGATTGAATCATAAACCGTTCAAGAGATCCAGGCTGATTTCCCAATTTTCTGCAAAACAATTATTGCCAGATATAATTAACATTCTCTTCAAAGATGATAAGGACTACAACTAAATTAATTTACATGCTCAGAAATTCTAAAGCACTAATGAAAATGATAATATTCAGCAAGCAGAATTTGTTGAGATTTATTAAAATTATTTTTAAATATATCCAAGTTCAAGCCCAACTCGGTTTAAGAAGCGAGTTACAGTTAAAGAGCTTTGCTTAGAAAACTTGACAAAATGGGACACTCATACAAAAGATGACAGAAAGCATTACATTAGAATAGGTCATTCTTTTCCTTTTTGTTAAATCTCCATTGTGCTGCATTTTCTGCTTCAGCTATACCCAAGGTTTGGACAGGTTAAAAATAAGGCATAAGTATAAAAGCAAAGTATTTCCAATTCTAAAAGTCTTTTTTATTGTTAAATTTAACAGGGGGTGATTCCGTGTAGTTGATGTTTTTTAACCAAATCAATTTCTGCAGTTACTTCTTTTACTCAGAGCTGAATCTGCAGTTACTGCTTTGGTTACCTTTTTTATGCATGATTTAGCCAGTCAAAGATCTACAAAGTACTGTGCAAAATATGAAAGAAATCCAAGGAATTTCTGGAAATTGAACTTTTAGGACACAGTTTATAAATCTACAGAAATCTATGAAGTTTCACCTATTGCCAACTGTAATTACAACTGTCAAATTCTGGAGGAGGGAAGGCAAAACTAAAATAAAACTTTCCATTTGGGAGCATTTATGATACTGTACTAATTGAGTTCACCATCACCTACAACCTGTAATGTTAACAGTATCTTTGGAAAATGCATATAAAATTCTGCTTTCCCAACAGAGTTTGTCATACAGTTACTGGGACTACCAAATGGCAAGGAAAAGGATGATTTATTTTTTATTATTATTTTTACATTTAGGTTAAGTACTCTAGCAACAACCATAAAAAAATAAATGATCAACCAAACAAAAAAACCCCATGGAACCAAACAGAAAATTGTGCTAACTATAACTTTTTCCTTCATGTTCTTCTTACTCCAGATAATGCAGAAGGTGATGTCTGCAACAATTTATCTCTCCTCTCTCCAAACATAAGTATGAATCCAATCAAATGTACGGTTCAAAGGTGAAGGAAAAGGGAATGTGCTGAAATTTTGGGAAGAAACCAATACTGATAAAGGGAAAGACAAGAAATATGGAAATTGACATGAAAATGACAGTGTACAATGTAAAAAGAAAAGGAGAGATGAGGACATTTGGTAGAAAATCCTCCTATTTATCCTTCAGCATAAATACCCTCATAGTCAGTCTGCTGATACTCAAGATTTTTGCTAATCAGAGTAGCAAAAATACAAAAGCATCTGAAACTGGCTCTAGAGATGTCTGCTTGCTCATTTTTGCCTGTGGCCCATGGATGTGCTTCCCTACACAGACAAATATGCTTTGATGTAAATTGGTCATCTCAACAAAACTTCTAAATACACAGAACAATCCCATATTCCCTAAACATCACAATGGCAAATTAATTTTTTCCTAAGTCATGTTACAATAAAGTATAATATTTGTACTTACTACACCCTCACTGACTCTTTTAACATGTGCAACACTTCCGTAGTTGCCCCCCAATCAGAAATAATTTGAAAAATTATGCAAAGTGTTCAGTTTTGAAGAAAAAATTAATTTTGTACATACTGTCAGGGCTCCATTTGTTTTCTGCACAAAAATAAGCCCCTTCATACCTGCCCTCACTTCCCAAGTTGAGGGAGCTGTGCAACTCTGTGCTGAGTCCACTCTAAAATCCCTGAAAAAATTTGCCTTAAAAGTTGAACACAAGAAGCCCCAGGAGCTCAGCACATACCTTTCCCTTTTCAGAGATGATCCATTACAACCTGAACACGAGGTTTTACTTTCCCTCAGGGGTTCCTCTGAACAGTCCCTTTGCCCAAGTTCTAGCAATCAGAATGGTTCAGACTGAATAAGTTAAATCTTATCCCAAGAAGACAAACAATATAACAGAAAGTGATGGAAATATAATTACTAGCATTCATTTGCCAAAGCTATCATTTTCTTTTTTTATTTCTGCAGCTGGTTTAACTTTGATTGTTTCAGTGCTTTCTCCTAGAATATTCTCTGCATAATGATTTGTCCGAGCTCTGATGAACATTTCTTATTTAATGGATACAGTTGGTTTTATCTTACGAGTTTTTAATTTATGGCCATTTTCATTTTAAGGTAAGTTGCACTTTAAAAGTGTATGTATACAGAAGCAGAATAAAGAAGGGAGGGAAGGCATCTGCATAACACCTGATCAAGTGCTTGCTCAGAAAAATTCAGTGGCTTGACCCATTTTTTGTATGCAGAGGACATAACTTTCTCCCTCTTTTCTCCACTCCTTTGGTCTGTTTAAGATGACATTTAAAATTTTTAAACTACAATATTGTTCTACTTTATTAGTATTTCATTTACTACAGTTTTTACAGGTTTTATGAAAATCATTAATATTTGATAACAATTACAAACAAACATCATTACTAGTTCAATTATTTGGTTATTTTCTGCTGTTTTTGCTAAGGTTTTTGTTGTTTTTCACTTAGCTTTCATTGGTGTGTGTTCCAGTCCATACTGATTGAAAACTTGTGAGGACAGTTTCTTCAGTCTTCATATTGGGCATTTATTTTATACTTGCTGTGAGATTTTAATTTTATAAAATTAAACGCTTCTGCTATGCAGTAAAATCTCTTCGGTTTACATGGGCCAGTTACTATGCATGAAGCTGAAGAACTCACCAGTGCCAATTTGATGTCTCTATCCAAAAGAAAGTTCCTTCAAGAAAAGTAGTAGAAGATTTGACAGCCTATGGGAATTTTATGAAGGGGAAAAATGGGAGAGGAAAAAAAAATCATGGTTATTAACCTGGAGCAAAAACTCTGAGCTGTCAAAGGCTAATCCTGAGACGCTTGCCATGTCTTAATTAAATACAACATGGGCTGATAAAATGCAGAGAACTGACCTAAACTCCCTGCTGTACAGTGAATTTCTGCCTAGACATCAAAGACTATTTTGAATTCTCTGCAGCTTGCAAATTGTACTGAGCAGTTGTCAGATTTCTGCATAATGCATTTCAGTCAAGACTGCAGAAGAGACTCATTTGTAAGTATTTTGCAGATGCTTTCCTGACAAAAATGAAATCTTAAGTGGTAATCCTTGCTTTTATAGTGTTTAATTATAAACTATATCAAAATATACTTTTAGGGAAAAAAGGAGATTTAACATCATTCCAAAGAAACACTGATCCATCCCCACTTAATAAGCTGATCATTTGTGATTTAATTTTTTTTTTTTAAATCCAAAGTTGACACTACATATTAGCATTATATAAATAGCATTCTAATCCCATTACCAGAAAATACTGCTATTTTGATGCAAAATTTATTTTTTCCCAACATTTGTTGAGAAATGTAAGGAATATGACAACTTCATGTTTTGACAGTCTCTCTGTATTACAGTAAAGGACCATGAAGTTTTGTTTCTTTGCTAGTAAGAATGTAGAAAGAAAACTTGGTAAAAATCTGCAGCCCCTCAGGTTCTTAACTTAGACCACAATCCATCCTTTTCTTGATAACCTTTTGCCTTACCATGCAATAAGTTCTACTTCTGCACTTTGTACCGCTTGTATTGTAACTCTACATAGAAATCCTTTTTAGTCACATAAATATTGAAATAATTTTTGTGATTGATTTTATTTTTTTTTTTTTTGGTTAAGATTTCCATGAGAAGAAACAGGGCAGGAATTGACTGTGAGGAGAACTATGGCTATGTGCAATTTGAAAGTGCTGTGCACAGATATGCAGCAACTACACCTGTCCTTTTGAAGCAGGCTGGATTTAAAAAGTGAGTAGCCTTTTTGGGAAGGATCCAGTTAAGTAATCTCTAAATAATTCCTACAAACGATGGGGAGTGGAAAGGTTACCATTCATAGGTGTGAATGAGATACCCAAATACACAAAATACTTCACAAACACTTTGGCAAATGCTATAAAGCCCAAGCAGCCAATTGAAGGGTTTATCTCAAGTGGAAATTAAGATTTATTGTTCTGATTCAGTGCAGCTCCACTGGAGAAACAGCCATTTTTGCCACATTTTGATCTGACTGCAGCCCAATCAAACCCATGGACTTGAAGGTTATGAAAGGAAAAGACCGCTGCAAGTTTCAATTTACATAAATCTGCGTTGGGTACTGCCGAGTTTCTCTTCCTAGTTTAATGTTGTTCAGTAACACATCTGCAGTAAAAACATATTTTCGTTACCTTATGTGCTTCTTGGTGGTCTAAACTGTGCATATTTCAGAATATAAAAGTATTAATCCTCCACAGAACAGGTTATGCAAACACAATGCCCATGTACACAATCTTAAGCATAACTATCATTTAAACCCATCTGTATGAAGGGAAGAAATGTGCAAAACCCCACACTGAGAACAAAAGTATGGTATGGATGGCCTGCACATTTCTTGGCCACAAAGGCAGGTTTCAGAAACTGAATTCCTCTGCTACACAGGAACATTATTTTAGAAATATTCTAGTGTTTAAAGACTTCTCAGTATGTATTAATCTACGATATCAGATATCAAGTCTAATTTATGGACATCATGTAAGCCCCTGTTTGGAATTATAGTTTAGAATCAGAACACGAGTCCTGTATCAACTGGAGTATCAAAAAGCAAATTATTTTCCTTAACGAAAGATTTGTATTTTATTTTAACACTCAGTTTATTTGGCACACAGATCACACGTTCATTCCATTAATCATCAAGTGTGTGCTGGCTAAAGATTAACACCATCTCATGCTGGCATTTGATTGCATTCAGTTGATAGTTACTCTTCATCGTGTTGCTTTTGCAGGAAGCAATCAAGGAAACAAGTCTAAAAACTTCCATTTGCATTACCTAAAATGTATTGGAAGCAAGGCCAAAACTGTTTAGGTTTCCCATTTAACTCCAGAAATCCCGAAAGCTGCCTAAGGGTTTGAAACCTTAAGGACATTCCTGATTTACTTTACTGCAATGGCTGGGTGTGCCAGAGAAACTACATACAAGTATTAAGAGGAAGAATAATGATTTCTGCCCATCACTGTAGGGCATAAGGATACACTTTCTATGAAAGTCACATTATTCTGAAAAGGTTTGGGAATCCCTTCCTCCAAAAGTAAGTTAAAAATCAGAAATTAATAGACTCAAACCACACTAGCAGTATATTCAACTATTTAAAAACCACTTGCCCATGCAGCAATAATGCCAAATGCAAATCTGGCTACATTCCATATAGAAGCCCCAAAGAAATGTATTCTTGGGGGACCCTCTCAGATGCATTTGTATTTTAAAGACATTTGCAAACTGAATTCCGGGCCAAACCCCCATTTTTCCAGCTTCCACAAGACATCACTCACAGTGTTGAATTTAATCATTGTGCCAATCCATTTATCCACCTAGAAAACAAACACAACCATTCTGAGTGGGGTTCTCATGAGTGTGTAAGTGATTGAAAAATCAATGTGACTTGTTCTCCTAAGTCAATTAAGACCAGATATTAATGGTATTTATGTGTCTGAGATCAAGGCAGACACCTGATGGGGCTTTCATAACACCGACCTCCCACTGAAATCTCATCCTCTTACCTCGCTTATATGGGCTACTAAAAAGTTTAATTAATGAGTGATTGAAGTGTTTGTATAGTGTTTCATGATCCTTAGGAGAGATGCATGTAGCCTGAAAGCATTTTTATTCAGTCCTCTAGAATGATAAATCAAGGACTTAGGAATGCTGGTGATTATCAGGAAATGAAATAGAGCCTGATAATGCTTTTCCTGCAAGCACCGCAACAGCCCTTGCATTATAGGAACAAGTATTACCTTCTCTATTCTCCTTTCCAAAGGCATAAGCACTGTAAATAACATTTCTGGGCAAGCAGTAAAGGAAACAATCTTTAGATTTCTTCAGATATTTCATTTCAACTCCTATGCTACCGATTATGTTGGATTCTAATACCCACATGGAATTCTGCAAAGAATCAGTAAATAAAACTATTAAAGGTAATTATAATGTGGAAGCATGACAAGTTAGAATACAGTCCATGCAATCAGACTTACTGTCATGAATGGATTTATTATCCATAATTTGGAATGCATGGCTAAAGCATCCAGTCCAAAATACCAAAATGCCTAATGATATTATGCAGATTCTGCAGCCACATATTACGAAAATATATGTCAGTTGGAGGCAATTAATTTCATGTCTTGTGAAAAGATATAGGGAATAAAACCACAGCTTAAGGCTGGAGTTTTGCTACCTGATGCAACCTATGATAAAAGTCTTTAAATAAAATAGCTGTCTTGAAGTTGAAAGGTTCCAATGATTTAAAATAGTAACAAATACTGAAGGGTGAAAAAAAATGAAGTATTTTTTAAAATGTTTATCACAGCAGGTTTTGTCTTCAAAGACTCCTTTGTTGGTTTTCAAAAAACATTTTAAATTACAGCATGTAGGTAAGATTTCCATGCCCATTTAAGAAAATGTGTCAGTTCATAGGCTGCCTTAAAATCTGTACTATCTGCATTAGTGCACAGTGTGCCCTAAGGCCAGACAGGTAACTGGCCTGCTGAGGGACAGAGTAATTCTCCTTTCCATCTTTGATAAATAAATATTTTGATACAGCCCTTCTCCAACACGTAAACATTCCATAAGGACTCCTTGTGAAACTGCAGCTCTGTTAAGGGACTTTGGATATTTTTAGAATTCTGCCTCTTAATGCAGGAATGATACACGACATTTCCAAAGCAGTTTGAAAGCAAAAAAGAAGTTATCTGTCCTTCATGATAATATAAAGCCAAGTTTGCATTAATGGAATCAATATTTTTTTTTACTGTGTAGGAAGTCCTTTTACACAAGTTACAATCTGCTTATTTGCCCAAATAATTTTACTTTGTGTAGTATTTTATCAAATGCTTGAAAGACTTGCCAGTTTTGAAAGATCCAGTTCCATATATGTAGGACAAGTTTTGTAGATTGTCTTGACTTGTCTACAAAGAACACAACAATACTGATTTTCCCCCAAGTTCTGAAACCACCAATCAACTACTGCCAGCTTTTTGAAAGAACGTATCACTTGCATAGCAAAACACTGATAATTCACAAAATATTAAAACAAAAAGAAATCTAAATGAACTGTGAAACTTGTTTTATAGTCCTTATGATTTTCTCTATGACAAAGTTTTGAAAAGATGCTTGAAATTATATTGCCACCTGCTGTTTCTGACAAAAAGCAGGAGCCAGGTCTGGTTGGCTATATTATTTAAAATTCTGCAAATATAATGGAAATCTATTCATTTAAGTAATGCATTGTGAAGCAGGGGATGAAATCTCACTGCTCTTATCACCCATCTTGTTCTGTGCTTCACAGGACTTTATATGCAGTGCATTATTGAGAAAAATTCCAGCTTTTCTTTTCTTTTTCTAGTCCCTAAATGAAAGTTTCGAAGACTTTTTAGCTGATGTATAGATATATACCAAACAATAAGCTGCAAAGCAGTATTTGGGGGGAAAAACTCATAATTTTGTCTGATGAGTGATAACTTTATAGAAATACAAGCAAAGCAGTTCAGAGAATTTTGTGCACACAAACTCCACCACACTGTCTATTTCTCTATTATTGCTTAGTTTCCTGTGCAACCTCACAAGGGCAGCACTTCTCTTACTGTCAGCTGGAGAACACACCAGAGGATCTTCCCCTTTATGGTACCTCTGGCCCGACAGAATTAACCACATTCAGAAACAACACTATTCCAGACGGATCTTGAGGTCTTAACCTTTGAAATAAAGGAATTCAGTAGCCATTTGGCCTTAAGCATACGCCTAAATACCATCTTAAATAGTAAAATAACGGGCTCTGAAGCATTTTATTGAACCTGACTATATTCTTTAACACAACCAAATCCTCCTCTGCAAAACGTAGATTCATTTAATTTACAGGTTTACGGGTCCCATTTTCCAGAAGCTGTACCCACACAACAGCAGCGCTCAACCTACAGCTCCTAAAACGCTTCTCGAGCATCACAAACAGCCCAGGAACACGCACAGCACCTGGAGCGCGGTCTGGGAAACCACCGAGCCAGTGGCGATGGCCAGGGCCGGATCACCCGGTGCAGCAGCAGCGGGCACCACAAACCCCTCCGGCAGCGCAGCACGGCGGGGCCGCAGAGCCCCCGGCAGGGACACGGCAGCCGGGAGGGACGGGACAGGACGGCTCCTACCGGGACACGGCAGCCGGGAGGGACGGGACAGGACGGCTCCTACCGGGACACGGCAGCCGGGAGGCACGGGACAGGACGGTTCCTACCGGGACACGGCAGCCGGGAGGCACGGGACAGGACGGCTCCTACCGGGACACGGCTCCCGCTGGCGAACTCCCCGCCCTCCGCTCCCGCCCGGCCCCGGTCCCGGCTCTTCCCGGCTCGGCTCATTGCCGCTCTCCTCTCCGGACAGGACCCCGCGGCCGCCGCTCCCCCTGCAGTGCCGGGACACCCGAGACCGCCGTTCCGTCCCCGACCTCCAGCCTCTCGCCCCTCTCCTACCTTGTCCGCTTTGCCCAAACCACACTAAATAAATAAGTAAAGCGAGTGAGCACCCGCCGCCCTCCGGCGCAGC
>VXBT01010380.1:1629723-1676309 GCA_013400235.1 Oriolus oriolus
GGCTCAGACCCTCCCCACACCCATCTTCTCTCTCCCCCACGCCCGCCCCTCGTTTTCCTCCGTCCTTCCCAGCTGCTCGATGCCGGGGATAATCGCCCGGCAATTGCTTCGCACCCTCGGCGGGGCTGCGAGACCCCATCCTGCCGGGACGGGCGGGTGCGGGATTCCATCCCCAGCGCTCTCGGCCAAGGGGGATGTGCGGGACTCCATCGGGACCNCTTCAGCGGGGAGCGGAGTTGAGGGCGGGCGATGCGCGGGGCTCCGCGCGGCTCCGCGGCCGCCGGGCAGCGCCATGAACCTGGGGTAAGGAGCGAGCGGGGCAGGGCCGTGCCGGGCGGGCAGCGAGACGCGCTCCCCGCGGGACGCTGCTGTTCGGGGAGGGACGGCCCCGGCACCGCGGAACGCGTCAGTCCCGCGCCAGGGCGCGCAGTGGCGTGCGGCCGGAGCACCGGGAGCGATCTGCGGGACAGAGCCGGGGGCTAGCGGCCCTTCCCGTGGGAGGGCCTCGGGACAGGCTCTGGAAGCGGTGGAGGGGGTGGGATGCTCGGGCCAGCGCGTTCCGGCGGAGCGAGAGCAGCGCGCACCCTCCGCGTCCCGCGGTCCCTGCGGCTGTGGCATAGAGCGGCCGCGGGACGGGGCCGGGCGGCGGCTCCGCTTCCTGAGGTGCCCTGGAGAAAGTTGCGTGCGAGCTCGAGCTGCGCTGGATTTTTTTAATTGTTAACATTTTTTAAATGAAATTCGAAGTGTTATTTTGAGCACTTATCGTCGTATTGGATGATCCCAGCTCACGGAAGAAGGAAAGGCAGTTGGGTACTTTGCACTGCCACGTTTTTCTCTTAAACGCTTATAATAGCGCTCGTTCCACTTGCGAAGGTGGATTGTTGTGCATGGAAGCACAGCCGAAGGCTGTTTCCAGAATACGGCCCCTCTTTGTGGTCAGCGCTGGCGTTCCGCGAGACTTGGTTAGCGATTTTTGCAGCTCACAGTTCACATTGTTGGATTAATAAATTCTTGAGGCACACTGCTCTGTACAACAATCTTGAGTGGCGCCTTTACTGTCAAAGATCTACTTTGCAACATGCAAATCCAGTTTTTTCAATATGAGTAATAAAACTATACCCTCCTCAAGACATGTTGGTTTCTTTGTTTTGAGTAACTTCTCAAAACATAGCCTGGGATGTGAAACAACCTGGAACAGTAATTACCGTGTTATAATTAAGTACAGTTGTCCTTGTTATTAATGTAAAAATCTTACTATTATCAGATTACTTAATATTTCAGATTCCACTCTCTCTCTCTCATTTTGCAGCGATGGCCTGAAGCTTGAAACTGAAGTCCTGGATGGAAAGCCTAGGCTAATTTTAGCTTCTTCTGGTATTTTTTTAATCATTTATCTCAAGTAATCTTTAAAGCTTCTTGAAGTTAAACCTAATATCCAAGTGACATGAAGCCCAGCTTTCCTGAAATATTTTTCAGAGTAGGAAGAATGTTTGTGCATTGTTATTTACAAGTCCTCTCTCTCCCCAGCTCGATTCTGAACAGTAGGTTGATAATGAAGCTCTGAATAGTCTGTCCACCGGGGAACAGCTGGCAAATAGTCTCCACTCCTTAGTTTGTCATTTAAAATAAATGAAATGCTATTGTGTATCAACTGGCATAACTTGATAATTTCTGTAACTTTGTAGCACATTACTTGCCAGGATAAAAGAGGCCTAATAACTGCTTACTTTACACAGCATTAAATCATTACAGTCACATTTTTAAAGTAGCTTCAGTATTTGCGATTAACATTTTAAATTTTCAATGAGCAGTTTATTTAGGCCAGATCTCACTACTACCATCTGAGATAGACTGGAAAAATCTATGTTGGTAATTAAGTGCTAATAAATCCTGTTTCTGTGATTTGTCAGGCATATGTCTCTGTAATAAATTCCGTTTTTGTGATTTGTCATACATTCCTGTACAAGTCTACTTTTCCTAACTGTTCTACATAGGATACAGAAATTCTCCATTAAATGCCCTTTAAATTATATTTCAGTTTCTGCATTTACCAGACAGCTGCCTAAGGAGACATTATGTGGTGTTTTGAGCCACAAGGAATTCCAGAGCTCTTTACAATCATCCTTAGCATCTTTGGTTGGGGAGGGGCAGTCTGTGTTCCAGAGTGCTCCAAGATAAAGCCTTGCATTGGACTGTGAACTAGCCTTGAACATGCAGTCTTTTCCAGTTTATACACTGTTATGAACAGCACTTCCTTGAATTGAATGGTGTCAAAATTTGCATCAAATTGTATTTGTTCTGAATTTTGGTTTCTGCACTGACAAACACTGCTCACATTCTTAGGGGCTAAAGTAGGATTATTCTGCAGTAGCTTAAGCTGCTGCTGGAGAGAGCTGTCTCTCTGTTACACAGAAAAAAAACCCAAAGAAAATAGCTATGTGTACAGGATTTCTTGAGTACCACATTCCCTCTATTAATATTAGAACATTCTTTATTCATAAGTATTATACGGAACATGGTATGTATTATTTTTGAAACTACCACACCTTTGTGCATCCTCCAGGATGTGGGTTAAAAGACTGAAGAGTAATTCAGGGGACAGGTGTGGGGAGCAATGCACTCTGGCATCTCAGTGATGGAGACGAAAAACCATCATGGAACCAAAGCAGGCATCACCACAGGGCCCTCTGAGAAACAGTGAATAGCAGGGGAAGGTCAGACTGGCACAATGATTTGATTAGAGGTGTATAGAACTGGAAATAGTTACTGAAATACATCTAAATTTTTTTCCAACATACTTTTGAAGTGTGAATACTGAAATAAGTAAAAAAAGTAAAATAATCAGGGCAGATGGTATGGGGAAAGTACTTCCCCCCTGACTTACAAAAATCAGGTGAATATAACATTTTACTAATTTCTCAAGATTGTTTTTCAGGAGCAAGTTGTTATTAAATACTTCTTTCATATATTTGTGTTTGTTTCCCAAAAGATAAATCAAAGCCTGCCATGAAGGTAAGTGGAAAAGCTTTTAGAACACACAAATTTACTATTTGTTAACAGAAAATTTGAGAACTCACTGAACTGTTTAAATACTTGTAATCAATTACATTTATGAAAGAGAAATATGTGCTTATGGGGCCCTTCTAACTTGAGATGTTCTGTTATTTCTCAGGTTTATAATAGCTGTTCAAAAGGATGAATTCAAAGTTCTGTGACTATTTTTACCTTTTCAAAATGCTTTAGTTTCCTTGGCCAAGAAGTTAGAGCAGCAGAGGGAATCGTCTAAGTCAGAACGTTCAGACACCTTAAAGGAATTCTGGTAAAATAGAGATCAGAACTGTGTTTAATTTCAAGTTTGGTTGTAGAGGTTGTCTGTGAGTAAACTGGAATGCAGTGGGCTTGGGAAGGAGAAAAAGCAGAAAAAGGTCCCAGTACACAAGAAATAATTACAAGTGTACACCAAAGACCTTGGAAAGGATAAATCTTTAGTACAGAATGGAAAAATCAAGATTGAAATACTGCTGGGTGGAAACATGTACCTGTTTGGAGCCAGGCTTCAGAAACACCAAAGTAAAGCAGAATTAATATTTATTAATTCTTTTAAATGTCATGCTACAGAAAGCTATTATTCATACTGTCATTTTGAAATACTCAAATCCAGGTTCTGTGTTCTCCTCCAAAGTATTCCTGGTACTCATGAAGATACTTCATTAGCTTATACAGAGTTCCTACTGATGGAATAGAATAGAAAAATTACACTTATTTTACTTGTTGCTTCAATCTTGTTTTCATTTGTTATGAATGCAGTTTTATTTCCTTACTTAATAGATGGTGAAATCTTTTTGCTTTAACAGATGGGTAATAAAGCCAGAGCACCTAAACAGGCCTTGAGAATAAAGCACACTGGGCTCGTCTTGAGGCCAACACAAAATGCTTGTATCAAGCAGGAAAATTTAACAAAACCAAGGAGTGAATCAAGCTTATCAATGACAAAAGGTGAAAAACTGCATGTTAATAAACACTCCTCACATGAAGCCACAACTAAAGGTCACTCTTTGATTTTCCAAAGAGACAAGACAAACAGATATCCTGATTCAGAGGATCCTAATATTGTGAAAAAAACTAAACAGAAACCTCAAACCCCACATGTATCAGCTGAAGACTTAAAAAGTTTGGTGTGTTTAACACAAGAACAGCTTCAACAGATTTTGATGATTGTTAAAGAAGGAAGAAGCATCTCTGAGACTCAAAATGAAAAGCAAGAGGAAATGGGTAAGATACAAACCAGAGCAAAATGTGAAAGCTGAACTTTGAGTCGATAATTTAAGTTTATTTGAACATTGGAGAGATGTTACTCTTATGTTGGGTGGTCTCAGACAAAATACCATTTGCCATTATGGATGTGAAATTGTCTGTTACTGTGAGGAACCAATTCAGAATTATAACAGTAAAAAGGATTGTTTGGTAGATTTCTGGTATTTCAAAGAGTGAACCAGCCAGAAACGTTGTCACTGTTTCATGCAAAATAAGAACCATTTTACACTGAGGGGGAAAACATAGAACTGCACTGTACCACTGCCCCAAAGAGAAGGGCCCTTTTGCTTTGAGAAAAGTTCAGGCCTTCCTGTGTGTCTCAAGAGCAGTTCTGCCATTTTCCTTTGGCCCAAAGATGTGTCTTTTTGCCTTACTGGACTACTACTGCTGAACAATATTTTTCTTTTCCTCTCCCCAGTTCTTCTACTCAGAAGTGTAGGAACTGTTGCTTATCTTCCTTCATTGCATCCTTCCTCTCGTTGGTGGACCTGTGGAGGGGGTCAGCTCTTTGCACCAAGAATAAGACATCCTGCAATTAATTAGAGTCCCAAATTCTGAGCCCTTAGCCAAGAATAAGTGATTGCTAAGTCTAGCATTTTAAAAATACCCTATGAAGGTCTAACTTATGTGCCTTAGCTATATAAGGAGGGCTTAAAACACTTTTGTTGAATTGTGGGGAATCTGCAAGTTTCTGCTGCTCTCAAATTATTTACTCAAAGCTGAAGAAAGTTTAGTGGTTATATATACATTTTTATATATTTGTGTTCTACCACAGCTGCTAATGAGGCATCAGAGGAAGATGTTATAGCATCACTCCAGAGAGATTGTGAAGTGTCCCCAGTTCCAGATGAAGCAAACTCTGATTCAAGCAGGAAACAAGAAGCACATCCACAGCCAGGACAGAAAGTTACGTACGTACATTTGTGTTATTGTGTACAAAAATTTGGTCTCAAATAAAGCTTCCTATCACATGTTCTTAATAACATTAATGTTGTTTATAAATGCTCATTTCAAAGTTACCTTTAAAATTTAACAGATCCGCTTTCTAGATAAAAATCTTCCCCCTCATTCCTTTTCTCTAGAAAGGATTCATGGAAACCTGCTGACATGTTTAGTACCTTGGGTGAAAGAGAAGGGGAGAAAGCCTTATTGGAATTTAAAAAGACTCAGTGGAAGAAGGAATTAGGTATTTATGATGTATAAAATACATTTTAGATCAATTTTCATTACACTTAGGATGCCAAGAAACTTGACATTCCTTATGCCCTTTTAAATTTACTTATATCACTACAGTTGCTACAAACTGAAAAGTAAATAATTTAATAAGCCTCCAAGACAAATTAAGATTCTTGAATTTCAAAAGTTCATGCAAATATTATAAATTCTTGTAAGAAACACTTCTTTGCCAATTAAATATTATCTCAAATAAATGTATTGTTATGCTTTGTATTTTAGGTGCTACTTGACAGCAGTTTTGTCACATTCTGACAGTAGTTGACAGCCATTATCAATAACAAATGACTTTGGTTTTTAATGGGAGCACTATCACCCTAATCTATAAGCATGGCTGCATGAAATTGCAGTTTGAACTTGAGAGAGTTTGCAGTCCAGCCCCATCACCAACCAAGGGGAGTCTCTGGAGAAAACTAAAAATGTTTAATAGAGTAGCAAATTCTCCCTGACAAATGAAGCTTTCTATGATTCATGTGGAGGAGTGCTGTGATTTGTTTTGAACTTGGATTTAGACCATTTGGTTTCCAGGTTTAGTTCTGCATTGTCAGCTCCGGTGGTTTTAATAATGTTACAGTAGTTCAAGACTGGTATAACAAAATGGAGAGTGTTTATATAATTGGTTATTCGTTAAGTTTTCCCTCTTTCCCTGGGAAATTCTTACGCCTTCAGTGTTTTTTAGTCTTCTCAGAGAGACTCCCCAGTTACCTGTGCATCCTTGGGCAGACATTCACTTCGCTCTTAAGAGCAAGGTCATGACTGATTGGTCAGACAATGGTGACAAGTCTTGTTTGTGTCCATTTTACAGTCCAAATGACAGGGAACACATGCATTGCTGTCTTTCATTTTTTTAAACTGCTAAATGTTTGTAATAGGAACTCTACTAATTAGTAGAGTTTGGTTTTGTTTGTTTTTTTAAGATGAACAGGTAGCACTGAAGAAGAAACTGAAAGAAACTTTGGAGGGAGAGGTGGGCTATTTTTGGACAAAACCTGGCAATAATAAAACCCATAAAGTGGAAACACCTGACCCAGACCAGGTAAGGCTGTCAAGAAATACAAGTGCACACAGTGTCCACAGTACTGCTGCAGAACAGTTTAACTTCTAATTCATAGGAGATTTTATTTTCTGTACAAATCCTGTAGAACCCAATATCACTGGTGCTTTAAGCCCTCTCAGGGCACGAATTGCTGCATCTCCCTGGTCCACACTTACTTGTTGCTCCAGTTTGTAACTTCTCAGCTTAAGATCTTTGTAGCAAGAACAACCCATTCCTGTCCTTTCATTTTATACTAAAAAGTATAAATCTTTTCTTGTTCTGTTTGGGGAGTAGTCTCAAATGTAATTCCTGGCTATATAATTATATACATTGTTTCATGAGCTCTCACACATATTTGATTGCTTACATAATGAGCATAGCAATATGACTTCTAGCCTTTTAAAAAGTCAGCTTTCATTCTGAAAACACTGTTTTAGATAAATATATTATACTCACAAAAGACTTCTCCAGTGAAATTTATTGCTGTTAAACAGAAGTTAGGGTTATATCTGCTATCAGTTCTTGCAGCAAAAGTAAATTACACTTTTTTTTTGTGGCATATTCAGCATTCCTAGCAAAGTTTTGACTCTGCCCCATAAGAATTTGTTTCAATCTACATAACTGATAAAGAGTGGATAAAAGATGCTTAGTTACAAGTTTGGGCTGAAGTTTTAATGAACAGCAGCTTCTAGAAGTGTAATTTTGTTAACAAACAAAGCAGGTGAACTAAGTAAGTCTTAAAATGGTCCCTTGATTTACAGACAGTGTTTCCAGCTGATTCAGTTCACGGCACTGAGGGAAACTCTGCCTGTACAGCTGCTTTAGCCACAGAGGCTGATGGAGTTGCACTGAATGTTCCAAGAGCTCCAGCTGGGCAGTCTTCTGATTTCAGTTCTTCTGACTTTCCAGCTGGCAGTTGCACAGCGTTGGCTTTCAGGGTAAGATCTTAAATTGCATGCAGGGTTTTTTTACTTATTTATTAACAGTGAATGTTTGTCTCCAGTAGTTCTTTTAAACCAGAAGAATTCCTTAGACCTTTTTGCTGTATCTAAATAATTGTGTCTGAATGAATGTTTACCAAAATATCAATTTGCTTTGAAAATGGTACTTCCCAGGTTGATGTGAAGATCAACACTAGAGGTGTGACAAGCAGTATTAATTAGTTTTTAAGTATGTGTTGAAGAAATAGAGAAGTGGGAACCTATATAAAATAAAAGATATTCATGGTAGAAGGTTCAAGAAGTAGGTTTTGAGTTACGGCTGGTAGGCAGTGACTGAAGGGAGTTTTTTGTCAGATGGCACTGAACGTTCTCAGTGCCACTGGAGCTTGTTAAACAACACAGACATCCATTAAGAAGCAGGAACAGCAGAATGAAGATGACAGCTCCTTAATTTGAGACATATTACTGCTAATTCGATTGTGGTGCTGAATCTACCTGGAACACAGACTGAGCAGTGAACCATAGGAAGAAAAAGGGACTTCTGTTCAGGATACAAATAAGTCAGGTTTTCTGGAGTGAGAGGCTGATGGTTCACATTCGAGTAATATTCAGAATTCATCTTTCTATCAGCAGTCAGACACTTGCTACAGTTACAAACTTACATCCTTTTTCTGTGCTAGAGAAAGGCCCCATTTGCTCACCAACTGAAGGCAGAGCTTTCTGCCAAGTCTTTATTATGTGGTAGGCAAGATACTTAATTTTTTTGTACAAGAACTAGCAGTTATCTTATTTCAGGAAGCTGTGCCACAGGAACGACCTTTTAGTGCTTTGAAACATGAGCAACAGAAGAAGTGGCTTGAAGAGTTGGACAAGCAGAAGGAAGAAGCTAAACTACGAAAAATAGAAGAAAAACTTAACTTATCAAAGGTATCTCTGGTTTAGAGGGACTTTTTGAAATAAGAGAAGTCTTTCCCTACAATTTTGTTTTAAAAAATAAAAGTCGGAGTTAGTGAAGTGGCAACAAAGATGGAATTTCCAGCAGCATGTCCAGGTTTTCACCATAAGGATGGACTTACTGAACACTGAGCCAGTGGCCGTTCAGTATTTCTGTGTCTGGTAAGAGGGCTTGCTGCAGGCATGGAGACAGTGGTAGTGCTGTACTTTCTTTCTCTTTTCCAGCGTGTGTAAAAGCACATGGGTTTGCAAGGTGCTGTAGAGACCATGGCTAGACACTTAGGAAGAAGAAAATTTGTGTAGACTACAGGAGATGAGAAAAGAGAAGATACTACAGTGTGTCACACTGATGCTTAAATCCTGTTTCTAGAAATACTATTTTAATACACATACACACTCATGAAACTTTAAAAAAGTTAAAAAGCAAGCACTTCTCTGGAAAGTATTGAAGAAAATAGCCTTACCTTTTTTAACCGCCCAAAGACAGCGCTGCTGCCAGGGGTGGTTACAGACCTGCAACAACACAAGCCTTGTCTGTTCCTGAAGGGATCAGTATTCCTTTGTAAACAGAGCTTTTTTAACTGTGAAGGGAACACAGCTGGGAGAAGTTCCTTCATTAGCTGTTAATTGGGTAGGTGTGCTGTGGGAGGAGGGCTGCAGGTACAGGGAGTGCCCCTTTCCCTTTTTCCCCTGAAAATGTAGTAGCAATACGTTTGTGCTGACCACTTATGGATCAGCATTATAATCTGTGATCTAACTTGCATTTTTAGCAACTGAGACACTTCTCATTTAAGGAATTAACTGCTGTCTGCATTGTACCTTTTCAAATGTTCCTGTTGTACAAAACGTGTTTTGTTTACCACCCTTTGTAGAAACAGTGTAATTGAATGCTTTTTCTTTTTTTTTTTTTTGTTGCTTGATACTTCTCTAGGCAGAAGAGCATGACAGATGGGCAATGCATTTTGATTCTTTTAAGAACCACCTTAATGCTAATGCACAACACCCCTTAAATGGAGTGCACAGAAAGCCTGAAAGTCTTTGCCTGTCACCTGACCCCAAGGACCCAGCTGCTTTCATTCACCCTTTGTCACCTGCAGCTTTAGGCAACCTCATGCCTTTACAGGTGGGAACTGCAGAAAAAGCTGCTAAAAATGGTGCTTTGGGACAAAGTCAGAGAGTCAGGTGAGTGAGCTTTGTAAGGGTAATTATTTTCCCAACCAGTACATTTCTGGTATCTCCTCAGAAATTAAAAAATAAAAAAATAAAATCCTTTACATTCACTTGGCTTTTGCTTTTTTTCAAACACCTGTTGTTTCACTATTGAAAGACACAAGTGCTGCCACTGTGTATTAATGAAATTAATTGCAAATAACCTTATTTTGTTCCTTAATGAAAAGGATTTAATAATCTGTAATTTATTTCATAATTTCATAATTTTCATAAATTTCATAATCTATGAATTAATTTAATTTATAATTAACACAATGGATAACCTCGGTTTGAAGATAACCTCACTACGAAAATGAAATCCAACTGATTCTAATTAAGAAAGGCTTTAGGATTCTTTTCTTATGATTAAAAACATTGACATGGTTTTGTTCACAGTTTCCTCCGTTCCATGACAGCTCTGCTGGACCCTGCACAGATTGAGGAGAGGGACAGGAGGCGGCAGAAGCAGTTGGAACATCAGGTAGATTTTGGTTTTAAAGCCTCACACTTTTTTAATAAGAGGAAAGGCTGAAAGGTAATGTCTCATAAATAAAGCATGAGATTTAATGCCAGAATCCAGGAAGGTACTTGACTTTTATGCTTTAGATGACATGGACACTGTTTGGCAGTATTTCCTTCAGTTGGACTCTACAATTCTCTTTCAATATTTGCCCAAGATTATTGCATTTCTGTAACTGAATTCCTGCCTCAAAAAATGTACAGTTCAGTCCCTCAAGCTCTAGCAGGTTTGTGTGCATTTTCCTTCAGTCTCCGCTGTTAGAAGGAGGACTGATATTTACAGATTGCCACTCCATGAATCTTTAGGTTTTTATCTGCTTTACTGACATTTACATAACCTCTGTGGCTCTCTGACAATGCGTGTCTGCGTGCTGGTGTCTCCAGCACGGTGTGAAGAAGTCTCAGTATAAATGTAAAGAGACTGTCTGGTCACACTGTTGCTCTGCCGGATCAAACTCCTGGATTATTGTATGTGCATGAGGTGAAAATCAGACCTTAGTCTCTTTACAAGAAAAAAAAAAGCACTTTCTAAAACATAAAAAGCTTCTTTTTTCTATCTGAGGATTTCAGACTGCTCGATTGGGCTGGTGGTTTTCCAGAAACAAAACCAGGAATGTTTGAAATAAATTGTCTTGAATTTTTTTTTCACTTGTCCAAATCCAATTCTACACACGTACAAAAATACACAAATAAATACCTTACATTACCTTAATTTTGTATCTTTTACTTTGCCTTTTTTTTTCTGATCCTGCCAGAAAGCAATAATGGCTCAGGTGGAAGAAAAACGGAAGAGGAAACAACTGGAGGAAGAGCAAAGAAAATGGGAAGAACAACAGGAAGAACTGCGCCTGGCACGAGAAAAAGCACAACTGCAGAAACAGTTTGAAGAAGAAATGTGGAAACAAAAACAAAAGGAGGTGGGGTTTGCATTATCTTTAGTGCAGTCAGTGATAATACTGAATTTTGAGGAAAATGCTTCATGTTCCTCATTTGCAAACCTGTGTCACCTCATCACTTGGCAAATGAAAACTATCCAGAATACAGATATTTGAAACCAAAATCTGCTTTCCCAATTAATAAACTTACAACACCATACAAGAATAAGGCCGGATTCTTTTTTTTAACAATGGCCTTTTCAAGAAGAGAAATTATAGGAACTGGCAAAAATAGAAATGTAGTTTTAAATAGTGCAGAAACATCCATTTTAAAATGCAAATTTAAAATAAAAAAATACCTTGAAGTATGTGATCCAATTATTGTTATTGGTAACTTGATGCTCTAAAGGTGCTTCAGTACCATAGGTTTATCTGAGTAAATGTGCTTTCAGTCTGAATTAAACACTTCTTAGGATATAGTCTGGGAAAGTAATTTTAAAAGTCATTCAAGTTCTGCAGCTTTCCCCTGTGTAGCTGTTGCTGAGCTTACACAGTGCTTTCATATAAAAGGTAAACCAAAAGTATATTTTGACCTTTGGTGAGTACAGATTTTGTGTTTCTATCTGTTCTTACTCTGTGGAAGGTTAAACACTTCCACACTGGGTCTGATGTTTCATTCTTCCTTTTGGCACAGCAGCAGTTGTTACTGTTTGCTTCCTCTTTGGAACAGTAGCAGATTCCATGGTGTCCTAAGACAAGGTGATTCCAAAAACAGTCTTCTCCAAAGCCTGCAGAAATGTGGGTTCCTGATTTCTCTGCATTTCCTGGATGGAAATGTGTAGCATCTGCCTGTAGATGCTTGAACAGACTGCTACAACATGGGGGAAGTCATCCTTCTCTGTAATTGCTCAGCTACATGCTACAGCACCAGTTGTTCTTGCCAACTGCAAATGCAGGAGGAAATAGCATCAGCTGCTCACAACAGTTGGAAATGAGATTTTCCTTGGCCCAGTCTCCTGCACCTTGAACCCACTGAGTCAGGGAACTGTAACCCCCCTGACGTTTGCTGGGGAGCCTTTACTGTGGGAGTAGGAGGAAAATGGGGTTTATTACTTTTATTTAGGCTTCTTTCATTCCATTAAACCACATGTTACAGGAAGTCACAGATGGCTGACATCAGATGGCATCTAGAAAAAGAGGAATTTATTAGAAAGGAAATAAATATCCAGATAACTTGGAGGATCTGAATGCTCACTTTTTAATGCTAGGATTGAAGATCTTTCATTAGTACAGCAGAGGTTCTGAATTTATAATCATAGAAATTATAGGTTACATACTGCACTTAGCTAGTTTTAGTTTTGAAAAAAAATATCTTCCCTAAGTAAGAATATATGTAAACCTCCAGGATTATATGATGATTAAATAATCCAACTGGTTTTATTCTGAAAATAAATGAAAATAAATGATCACATATTTACCTTTTTTTATTATTATTATTTTAAAGGAGCTTGCAACTCTTAAAGCCAAAGAGCTTTATCAGACAATGGAGAAAGCTCAGGAATTAGCCCAGGGATCAAAACAAGAACAGCACGTTCCAGACTTGGCTCAGAAGGCACAAGACATTTCAAAACTTCAGAACAGTCTTGGTAGTGGCAAGTACAAGTCTTCTCATACTCAGTTTGCCAACATTCTTTTTGTTTGAAAGCAAGTTGTTTCTGGGATTGGGGTGAGGTTTTTTGTGTTTGTTTCCCTGTTTGCATTTGAGTCACAAACCAAATTTCATTACAATTTTTTTACCTTTCAAACAAATACAAGTGTTAACTACTGTGGAGAATATTGTGTTTTAGTAAGTTTCAAATACTGGATTGCATAAAGGAAGAAATGTATAGAGATGCTGGCAGGAATGCACAGGAATATTCAGACCTATGCGCTGTCAGATTTCCAGTGGAAAAGGGCGAGTATTGGGATTTGCACCAGAGTTCTCAGTAGTGCTTTGAGCTCTAAACCACAACAGTCTGATAACTCTGTAGCATGGTTTAAATTGTACAAGGTTACTAAATGGAATAATTTTACCACTTTTCAGGTGATACACAGTTTGAAAATCGTACTTTTGGCATTTCAGCACAAAGTACTAATTCCCCTGAGGGTGTGGAGAGTCCCCCTGAGCAGCAGGCTTCCCCTCGGAGGGACACCGCGGTGCAGACAGGTACAGAGCCCACTCCTGAGTCACTCTGAGGGACCCCCAGACAGGCAGGGGGACCCTGGTTGTGAAACTGAGCCAAGATGTGTTGGTGTATCCCAGTGTACCACTTTATTCCTCTATTTATCACCATTTATTCTTCTAAATAAATGCTATTTCTCTATAGTTTTTACTCACCAGTTACGAATCCCACAATCTGGAATATAGTGTTGACTTAGGGTCACGAGCCATGTAGGTCCAAATTTATTAAGTAACTTGATTTCATTCTCCAGTCTTCGGTGTTTTATCCCTTCCTTACTGAGTTTGTTGCTACTGGTCCTGTGTTCCACAGAAAAAAAGAATAGAAAAGTATTATAAAACTGTGGCAGCCATTTTTAAAATAAAATCCGTAATGGTAGATTGAAACGCAATGGTAGATTTGTTGAAAAGTCAACAAAGTAATTTGAATAGCTCAAACTTGCAGTTAAAATATTTTTTTTTTTTTTAGATTGCTTTAATACTTCAGCATACCCTGAGTCAGCTGAGGAAAGAACTGTGTGTTCTGAATCACCTGATATTTCCATAGAATATAAGGAAACCTCTAACAGCAAAAAGTACGAGAAGGAAATGCAGTATATGAATAAAAAGAAACTTTCAGGAAAAGAGACTGGTGGCATTTACAGTGATCTATATGAGCAATATGCAAGAAAAGAAAGACAAATTAAATCTTCAGAAAAATACAGCAAAAGACCTGACTGGAACATAAACAAGCCTGGGAAAAGATACATTCCAGCCTCAGAAAGGTACCCTAAACCACTGCAGAAACAAAGGGAAGAGAACAAAGTGCGCCGCCAAATGGAGCTGCTGCAGTTGGTAGAAAGGAACAGCCCGGGGCAGCTCAGTGCCAGAAGAGGGGGGCACTCAGCCAGGTCTCTCTCACCTCGGGAAGAAGCAGCTGGGAAGAACAAGGGCCACAGAGGCAGAAAGGTGGGTCACTGTCTGCTCTGTGAGAGCAATGATGTGTTTTTAAAACTCTTGTTCCTCAGTTTTACCTGGGTGGGAATTCGGTTATGTAACCAAAGCATTGAAATTCTCCTATTGCTCAGCCTTGTGTCAGCACTCTGTTGTTCATCAGGAGCAGAGGAACATACTCAGATTTTGTGACTGAGTTTTTACTGTAATTTCAGTCTTCCAAAGTGTTGATTCCTTTTCATTTCTACACTAACACTGATTCGTTATGTAAACAGGGAGCTTGGTTGCAAGCAGTGTGCAGGACACAGTGACGTCACTGCCTTGCTTTTTTTTGCCCAGTCATTGTGTTGTGCTGACAGGTGAGGTACAGCAGTACCTGCTCAAGAAAACAGTGTTTATTTCTGCAAAGAATATGGATTAATGAGGATGTACTCCATTGGCACAGAAGTGCATCCTCCTTAGTGGAGTCGTTCTCCATTTGCAGTAAGCGTTATATCAGTAGAGTTTGTGGCTAGAAAAAAGCCTTTTAAAGAAAATAACTATCAAATATATTCTCGGCTTTTCTCTCACCCTCTCTCTCGCTTGCTCACTCTCTGTATGCATAAATACCTCACTTTCTCACACCTTCAAATAGCAAAATTCTGGACCTTTCCTTTAATATCTTGGATTGAACCTTTCAGGTTTATAAACTCCTATGTTCCAAGGACATAGGAAAATACAGTGTTATTAATAGTGCTTAGAGCTGCCAAAGACAGAAAATTTGAGCAAATCCTCCTGTAATTTGTTCATTTATTTCATAGGCACTACAAGTCTCTTAAATGCGAATCTTTGATAAATACCTTTCTCCTGAACCCAGATCAAACAGTCCTTTTGGAATTTCAGAACAAACTTGCTCTGAAAAATCAAAGCTTTTAATATAAAAAATGTGGAGATTTTTGTTTTACTTTTGACGTTTTTTATTTTCTCCTAGGAAGAACAATTTCATAAGAATCACTTGAATGAAGAAAGGTATGTCAATACTCTGCATTAATGAAATGTAGAAATACATTATTACTGAAATACACATGCTTTTCTTTCCAGATTTTTTAAAAGAATTTAGATTTATCTAATTGTCTACTATTAGAAATACACAAGACCAGACAGACTGCAGGTATAAAAGCAGAGTAAATGAACAAAAATCCTGTCCTCCAAGGATTCTTTCTCTCTGCTATTTGAGAAAATTAATCACATTACTGAAGTATTGTTTGCGCTTTTTTATAACTACGATTGTTCCATACAGGTCTGAATCACCACCTGTTCCAGCAGTTAGGAACAGGTTACTCCAAGTACAACAAAGACAGATCCAGGCTTCTCATTTCCTGGTGCATAACCCCCACGGCAGAAGAGAGAAGAACGCCCAGGCAGATGCCCAGCAGAGGAGTTCCCCTGCTGCCATCCCCGAGGCCGCGAGGCCTCCCTCGGCGCGGTTCGTGCCCTACGTCCGCACACGGGAGGTTTATTACCTCGATCCCGAGGCACCGCTGAGCCGACCCTCCACACACGACCCCCAGCATCGACCCTTCCACGGTACTGAAATGATTCACGGAGAGGAGAAGAGATGTTACAGTGATTTATAGTTCCAGCCAATTTCATATTTGCTTTTTACTGAATTTTGCAGTAATCTCTCTTGTGTCGCAGCAGTGCACAGAAAGGCTTTGCAACCAAATTATACTCTGTATTAAAGAAAATAACAAACCGCAGAAAAAGTTTTAAAAAATCAGAAAAGCAACAAAAAAATAGTTTTATCAGTTTTTTGTCTGTTTGTTTACCTTCCATGAAGTATGATTGCACTTCCTTGCATTACTGTATAGAGATTGGGGTTTAGGAATCTCAGTGTTGTTTGATTTAAAAGTCGAGATTATAATCTTGATAGGAACCAACCCCTGGTTTTCACAAACTTTCAGAATTTACTGCTTCAAAATGAAAAGAAAATTAACAAAGAGTATTATTAACTGATTTGATATACGTTTACTTTTAGATTCTTACCAAATGCCACGACAGATTTTTAGCTCAGATCACGTTAGAAATCCTCTTCTAAATCCTGATGTAGTTACAATCAGAGAGAGACAACAAGCAATTCTCAAAGGATTGTCAAAATTACGACAGGTAAGCAAAAATTTATTGGATAAATGTGCATGTGTATATGTATACTGAAGTAAAAATTATCACATCATAATCTTTCATTCAATTTCCATCATATGATTTATGTTTTGGCCCCTGTCCTCTACTTTTGTTCCATTTTACTAATTTTGCTTTTCATGTGTTGCTTCCACCTTGGGACAGTCCTTAGAGAATATGGACTCCTTGGCCCTTAAATCAGCTGTGAAACAGTGGAGTGCCTGAGCAAACCTGAAACCAAGAGAAATGACTTTGTTTGGTGTCCAGGTTCCCATAGTTAGGGTTGTTTATAGGGAATGGGTCAGTGTCAAAAGAACAGAGTTTTAACACAACACTAGAACCTTGTTAATGAGGTTTCCCCTCTGCAGTTCCCAGGTCAGGACAGAGCAGTGGGGTTGATGCAGAAGGGTTGGTGGGGTGGTCTCGTGTCAGGCCTGGAAAAATATTGTAATTTGCAAACTGGAAGTGAACACTTAAAAAAATCCTTCCAAGGCAGCTGCTACTTGTTAGCATTTAAAAAGACAACTCAGGATTTGTCAGTCAGCCAGGTTTTCTGAAAAGAAAATGAAAATTAGTTTAATGCCACAGACACATGAGCTCCTGAAAGAAAAGCCTGTGTGTGTTTGTGTACATTGTTCTCTTTTAGTCAGTTACTGGTAATGGCATCTCCTTATTAAAGCCTGAGTGAATTTGACACTCCACCTGTTGGCAACAAGGTGTGGCCCACGGCCACTGAAGCCACAGGTCTGGACATGCACAGGAGCACTTCTCTTTTATGTTTCCAAATGGCCTGACAGGGCTGCAAGATTAAAAAATACTTACTTCAGGCTTGCCTTTTCTTTGTGAAGAACACTGAAAATCAACATGTTACCAGTATCTTCCCCTGCTCTTGAATGGGTCCAATTGAAAAGTACCTTATTGCTACCAGCAGGATTTTTCTCTGCCTTGAGAGAGGAAAATTTCATGAATAATCAAAATAAAGGGAAGAAAATCTGACAGAGTAAAGCACAAGAAAATTAACAGTAGTTAATGCCAGTGATTACCTGTGGTGCTCTAGAAAGACAAGCACTGCCACGTACACACAGTGCTTCAGCAGTAGGTAAATTCCTTGTGCAAACAAAGGCTTGTGACTCTCTCCGGGTCAGTAAGAAAAGCTGTGACCTGGGAACGCTGAAAGGCTGCCAGTTTCTAACAGCTTCCAGATTGGTTTCACTGGATCTGGTCCTCCCCCACTGCTCATTAACATTTCTGTTAAATATCTGCAGCTGTTAAGTATTTAGTGTTCAGGCTTCTGATCCAAAGGAATCTACTCCACAGCAGGTACTGTAAAGTAAAGACACCTTTACTGGTGCCAGGAGTATACAGGGGTCAGCACCCCCCTCTGCATATCCCACCGTTTTATTTGTTCATGTCCCACAAGCTTTTATGGTTGTACAAATCTGACCCCCAGCCCTGCCACTTACTTATCTTGGAGTCCCAGTTCCAGGCCTTGGGGCCTTACATAACCTGTGGTTTTCTTATCTCTGGCCGACAAACCCAACACACCCTTCCAATCTAACACAAATAACTGCATCTTCCTTTATGACACAGAGATGTTCACGTTAGGCTTAACGGGCCACCTACACCAATTTCACTGCTTACACTCTCGTTCCGTATCTGTTCCAGCAGAACCCGTGACTTTGCATCTTCACTGTTTTCTGCTGCTACTTGGGAGTTTTCCAGTCGTTATCACTTTCAGCTGGCCAGGGCTACGTCTCTGCTTGGGAAGCAGTTAGAGTTATCACTCCTAGCCTCGGGCTAGATCTCTGCTTGGGGACCTTGAGAAGCAGTTACAGTTGGCAGTAGCAGCCGGGTCCTTGTACTACTCACGGCCTGCAATGGCTCACCTTGGTCACACAAGTCCATGTTTTATACAAGTCTGTGTTCTGTATTTCACTTCGCTTGCCAGTGGCATTTTGCTTAAGAGTGAAGCCAGATTCAAAGTACAATTTGATCCTTGTGCTTGCTGAGAGTACAAAAGCCATGGATATTCAAACAGGTTAAAGTTGGCAAGCTTAGAGAAGACGGGAACCTACAGTCATTTTTGCAGTGGCTAAAAAGTAACAGTAAGGTTAGTTTTTCAGTGGATCTTGGTTCTGCAAGAGAGTTAACTTAAACCATGTGGAGTTCCTTTTTAAATACCCTGCCAGCTGCAGAAGGCATTTAGGACATGAACTGTTCAACTTCAGTATATCTTGTATACCTAAGTACTGTGTACTCCTGATGTACAGATGACACCTGTTTTGCATCAGTTACTTCACTGAGAAGGTATGAATAGTGTAGGATTTTGTCTGAAATACAGACAAAAAGCCAAGTTTTCTGTTTCAGAAGATTAGTCTAATGTTGCTTTTTTACATTTATTTGTACATATATAGAGTGGATTTGTTAGCGTACAAACACATAATCACTGTATGATTATATGCAGGTGCTTTTATTGGAGAGCTCTGGGAATCAGGGGTACAGACCCAAATCTGATTCCAACATGGATTCGAGATGGATACATTTTATACCCTTTCCTTACATAACTGTTGTATAATCATATGTTCATCATTAACTTTATATTGTTCTATTGTTTTCACCCGAGTATGAGCTTCAAGCCCCCTCCTCACAACATTGCTCATGTTTGTTGTTCCTTTCTCATGATTCTTGTTGCAATTAAACAATTATTTTTAATTATATTTAATTACTAAGCAATCATCGCATTTATCATCTGCCATACAGGTGGGTACACAGGTGCAGGTTCACATGATTTTAGCAAAGACAATGCCCACTCCCGTTCCCAAGCCCTACTTTAGCTACCATGATTTTTAGAAACATTTTAACCCTATGATATCACATTGATAGTTTCAGACTACATACATACAATTTATATTTACAACATATTTAACCATTGTTTTGTCTGGGGAAATTCACATAATATTCACATAATTTTGACCAGTCTTTAGTGTTTGAACTCCACACTCAGCCAATGATAGGTAAATACAGCTGGGCTGGTGCAGGAAGAGCCCAGGGGGACTGGCTGACCCAGGGAAAAGAGAGGGCAAAGGGAGAGCAACTCTGTCACTGCATTTGCTACAGGACAGCAAATCTCTTCCTGTGTCTCAGGTCACAGCAGGAATAGGAACTAGCAACAAACTCACTTTCCTCACTGAAATCAAAAGTCAGTGGATAATCCCAGCAAAGTGAATTATTTGTGATAGAGAAGGGCCAAAGTTTAAGAAAGAGGAGCACACCCCCCTCAGCCCAGGTCAGTACTACAGAGCACCCCATTGTTCCTGAGGCGGCAGCAGCGGCCCAAGGGCTGCAGGTGACAATGGCTGGGTGGGGACACACCCCACGGCTCCCTGGGGAGCTACTTCCCCTTGCTGTGCACCTTTCCAGTATCTGTGCAACCCATGGGATAAACACTGAGCTGCCAGCTTGCACAGGGTTACTTGCTCCTCAGCTCTTGGTTTCTTTAGGGCAATTTGTTTTATAACTTGGTTTTGTGACGTGCTCCTAAATGCAAGAAATGCTCTGTAAAAATAGTAATTATTGACACAGGGACTGAAAACACTGACCCATTAATAGAAATAAGCAGATCCTGTTGATTAATTAGAAAGCAATTCATCAAGTGGGCAGCTGCTGCCTTTGAAGGACCCAGAGTCCTACAGGCTGCTGTGCTGACTTTCCTTTGGTGCCACCAGGAATCTGTGTCTAAATTGCTGTAGGAGCTGCTGCCTTGCATTAGGTTTGTACTGAGCTGTGCCAGCAGTCTGTAACTCTTATCTTTAAGAAAGGCCTTGCAACTCTGAGAAAAATAATTAACTTCTATTTTGTAAAAAACGAACTTCCATGGTACCAAATTATTTCTGACAAGTCTAAAATAGGAAAGCAAGGGGCCGGTTGTATCAATGCATATGATCCTGCCAATTACAGTAAAAAGACTTATTTTTAATTTATGCACATACTTGACATAGCTCTATCATGTGTGACTTGATAGACATTTCCAGAGGGTTTTTTGTGACGGGTTTTCTCTATCATCAGTACTTACAAGAACCATTGACAAAGCAGGAACCTTGAGCCTTTTGACAGTAAATCTGTGTATCCTGAAATGTCTGACACTGGTCTGGTTCCAACAGCACTGCTGCTCTTAGAGTATCATTTGTGTTAAAGCTTTAAAGCTAATGCCCGTCAAGATTTGGGGTTCAGCTTCATCCAAGAATTCACTACAACACTGCAAATGCAGAGACAGTGCACAAAGGAATGAGAAAGTTCCATTTCCTGCAGTGGAAAAGTCCTTTTTCCCTCTGCATGGTCATCCCTGGAAACTGGCCTGGCTTCCACTCCAGTCACTCTTGAAGGCTTCGGCAGAAGTTCCCTCTCCCGAGTGCATGAGGTTGCACTGTTTTTTCTGAAGTTGTGCACTTAAGGCCCAGTGGTTTTTAACAAGGAAATTGTTTTTAACTATGAAGCAATGACACTTCGTTAGTTCAGGCTGCATGAGGAACAGAACATTCACATTTATATTTCTTTCAGGGCCTCCTGCAGAAGCAGAAGGAGTTGGAGAACACTCTGATTCCCATTGTAGCTCAAGAGAACTTCATGCCACCATTTTGAGAGGTACATATGAATGTTCTGAATTCTTAAAATGGAAATGCACAGCACCTTGCTACTGTAATTAATTATGAACCACCTCTAGCTTTTTTATGAAAATTAAATTATGAGAATTTTGATAAACTACAGGGTCATGTTACTTTTTATATTGAAGATACATTAAACTAATGACGGTTTGTCTGTTTAGAATGGTTTTCATGCTACCTGAAGATGTGTCAATTTAATATAAACCACCAAAAACAAGGAAGAAACTCATGCTCTGGGTTTTTGTAGAACTCAGTGTGTGAATTTTGATAAATAAAAAGATTAAGATGTATTCTGAATGGCTTGGTTTTAACTATACAAAACTGCTTGTATTTCAATATTCAGCCACTTCTTAGGCTTATACAGTGAATATTTACTCAAGTAGTCCCAGATTTTAAGATCTCCACAGTTCATTACACAATGTGGAGCAATTCACTGATACGAGGGAATTCTCTTTTTCAGAAAAGATTATTTGCTATGTTTGGGGAGAGGGTAACAAGTGCTACACTAGTCTGGTACTGGTTCTTAACTTGAACAAATAAATCAATCCATTGTTTATACACGGAAACAATCAACTTTAGGCAAAAGTGTATGGGTTTTGTTTGTTTTTTAAAAGCTGCCCTTTTTAACCAATAACTTCGTCCGAACTAATTCTGTGAGTTTAGAGTTACGTAGTTTCAAACACTCAAACATTCAAACACTAGTACCAAATAGCACATCCCACTGAAAAGCACTAAAATCAAATTACAAACAAGCACAGGACTTTGGACAACCTGAAGACAGCAGTAAAAAGTCAGAGTCTCAGCAAAAGCAGCAATGCAGCAAGAAGGGGCGTCTGGAGACTCCAGAGCTGCTCCCTGCGGCTGCTGCCTTCCAGAAGCCCGAGGCAGAGGACGCTGAACAAAAGGAGCTAAGTAAGAGAGAATCGCTGAGGGGGGAAAAGGGTGGTAAGTCAGCAGATGTGAAATGTAAAAGGATTAAGAAACAGATAAAACTGTACTTACCCCAGTGCTAGTTCACCAAACAAATAAACAAAACCAAACCAAAAAAAGCCTGAAGGCCCCAGGAATCATTAAGCTGAAGTGGGAGAAGATTGAGGTTTTTCTGAGGCAAAATGAACGCCCACAGTCGTTAAACCCAGGTTTGTCCCGCTCTCATTACAGTAATTACAGTGGCCAGATAAAAGCTGGGAGGACACTGATGGTGCTGCAATAGCACAGAGCACCAAGTGAGACGCACAGATAATTGCTGTGCAGGGAACCAAGCCCGGGTGTTCCCCAAGTACTTTGCAAACAATATAAAAACCACAGACAAAGCAATGTGTTAGCAAGTCCCTTGTGCATTAAGAGTTTATTTGATTTTCTGTAATGGAACTGCACCATTGGTTACTCTAATTGAGGTATTTAGCCAAAAATCCAGTATATAGTCATGAAAATAAGTACACTGCCTTAGAGCTATGTAAAAACATTGTACAAAATCTGTGTCAATGTCAAATAAATACATTAATTTTAATATTTATGTAAAGAAATGTGACTCGGATACTCTTACAGTTAAAAAAAGAAAACAACTGGCTCTTTCACATATTTTAGGCAAACATTCAGCTTTACATTAAACAGACCTCAAACTGAAGCCTAGGTAACAGGTCAAATACAAATGTAGAAACTTAAAAGTGCCAACAAACAAGATAATTCAAGTACAGTAAACGTTAAAAAATATATGTATTTATTTAAATTTTCAGATGGTTCCAACAGGGACAGGCCATCAGGAATTTAAATAGAACATGAAAACATCTGAGATAACAAGAACAAGAAACATTTTGTTCCAGAATAAAATAGAAATCGTTAATCCAACATTTTAGAAACAGAGAAGTCCACAGCAACTTAGAAAAGGAGACTTAAGAGTTCATTTCTGTTCTGAATATGGCCTGGAAGAATCACAGCAGCTATCCCAGCCACCAGGTGATGATGACTTTTCTGTATCCATGCTCTGGGTGTAGGCAGATAGAAAATAATTGCTCCCTTCTTGGTTTTGATTTGCAGGAGAAATTGGGTATGTTGTTCCTAGAAAAGTCTGATGAGTGAGTACATTAAAGTGGCTGAATTGATGGGACATGTTTAATTGTCTGCTATAAACCTGGAAGTTACTGAAAGGAGTTTGTTCAACTGCATTGTGTTTTTCTCCTTCAGCAGAGCATGTTGTAGAAACTGGAGTAATTGGCTGTTTCTCTTCCAAGTCAGTTTTGTAAGTCTTTTCCACAAGGCCAGTTTGTGCTTCAGGAGATAACTCTGTAACTGATAAGCAGCTTTCTTTAGCATCTACTCCATGTGGGCCCTTGGCCTCTGTCTGCAAAGCTTCCACATGACTATCAAACTTAGAGGCATCACTGCAGATTTCTATTTCTGACAATTCATCCCCTGAATCCAGAGACATGTCTTCCTCATCCTTCTCATCCTTTCCTACAAGAACTACATCAAAAGAGAGAGAAAGTCCTATTCTATTGAAATACAAACTTTGGTTAAAAAGGCCATACACTACTCACAGTGTTACACTTCAGGTCTGCCAGTCCAACAGCACTTAAGTCTTGGTCTTCTGCCACTCGTGTTCACTTACTCAACACACACACTTAACCCTCTGTGGGAGTGTCCAGTTACTCGGTGCTAAAAGCTTCTGCACACAGTGTTCATATTTAGTGCTGGGAAATCCCAGCTCCCAGCTCCAAAGGGGACAATGTCAAAACAGCATCTAAAGTTACACAGCAGGTGAGTATTTGATCAGACAATTAAAGGAGTACAATTACTGACATCTCAGTACAGTTTATCTGCTCTAAGTAGATAAAGGAGATAGAGATAAGTTAATCCTTTTCCTGAAAACATGCCCTGTTTAGTGCCTCAAATACCATCTTAGCCTGTACTTCTGTATTTAAGGTCTCTGGTGCTCCACCCCAGCTGCCTTTCCCCCATCATTTGAAACAGAACAAGAGTAGCTTGAGAGTTGGGTTTTCCTTGCCAGCTGTGTGTTCATTGACCAGAGTCAAGGCACACTGGCCTAGGACCTCCCCCCACACATGCAGTTTGGAAAGGAAAGGTTAAGTGTGTTTGACATTACCTGATTGTCCTTGAGCAGCACTGCAGGGAGGAAGGTGGTTCTGCTCCGTAACAGAGTTGTGATACCCAACAAGACTTTTGAAGTTACGCATAAAGTCATCAATAGCAGCAACCACTATGCCATTATCAACGTAACTCGAGAGCGTTTTGAGATTCTTTTCTAAATACGTAAAAGAAGGGTTTGTATTAATATTTAGCACCTCCTATCAAAAAAGGGGGCAAGGTGTTCCCAAATGCGGGGTTTACCTGTTAGGAAGACAACATGTCTCTGTTGTATGTTTTGAGCCTGAAGCCTGATGAGACAGTCTAGTTCTGGAGCATTTCGAGTTTGAGAATCACAGTTATGGTAAGACAGAATCTCAACCAAGTGCTTCTTTTGGTAGGTGTTCAGAAGGGTCAGCAGGTTCAGGGCATTGGCATTCATCCTGCAGCGGGGGGAAAGCTCACCGTTAGAAACTATTCAAGGTCAGTCTAAATATCAAAAGACAAACATAAGAGTAAGTTCTATTTAAGTGTGTTTTGGAGAGCATAATGAAAGCTGAAGCATTTTAACAGCTGGTATTTTAGAACCTTACTTACCTCCCCAGCTCTTTGAGTTTTTTTTGTATTTTGCAGTGGACTTTCCACTGCCATTTCCCATCTGGGGTATTGAGATCCTCCAGAAACTTCAGGAACTGTTTTAGTTTATCTGTTATGGAGATATTGAATAAAAGTTAAATTTTGTGGTACGCAGACTGAAAACACTGCTTCAGTATATACAAAAAGCTGTTTTCTGTTTTCATCTCAGTACAGTCACACAATTACAAACAGCAGCCACTCCAAGTTTTCTTCCACGCAGACTGGTTAACAACAGTATCATAAAACCGAGCTACTGTTCTGTACCTCAGGTGCCCAGCAGTGGTATTTAAAAGCTGACCTCAGTCATACATGCTCTGCCTTGCTAAAGTATTTTTAAAAAATTTTAACTTCATCAACTATTCCATTTCAAATAAAGAAAAGGTATAAATAGCATATTTGTGGATGGAGTAGTAAGGAATAAAAGGTTCCACAGACATAACTACACAATGTAATACAAACTGAAGACAAGATCTCCCTGTTCATATACTGTTCAAGAAAGTCAGTGAGCTGAGAAAGAGACTGAATCCGCTGAAGTTCTCAAAGAACATCACAAACATTGGAAGAGCTGATCCTCCACTGTGGTGAGTACGGGACCTCTCAGGTACTGAAACGTCAGGATTTGAGTTCTAAAGCTCCCAGAAGCATCACACCTACCTGTAGTGATGGACTCTGGGTTAAGCACAGATTCATCCGACACAACAAAACCCCCAGACACAAACAGCTCATTGTAAGTGTGATTTTTCACATCATCCAAACTATCGACCCCTGCAAAGCTGACGCAGGAGAGCCTCTTCAGAGTCACCAGGCCAGGGATCTGTTTAAAAACATTTGAAATCAGAGATGTAACCAGAGGTCACACAGAAAAAGGAACTACAGAACTCTCCTACCCACTAATGCCAGGCACCGAACTTCAAAACACATTTTCAAAAAATTACTGTTTCTTCTCTTGCCTGGGGAGGTGCTCTCTCTGGAGCATTACAGGAATAAGGTAAATGCACACCAAGCACTTGGAATAACTTTACTTTCTGTCCAGCACAGGGTCTTAAGCCCCAGCTGTTAGGAATAGCTCAGGTCATCTGAGAGCTGCCTTCACCTGCTGTCAGAGCATCCCAGAACCAGAACTACTCAGGCCTCTGTACAGCTTTACAACTGCTAACAATAAATATGCATTAGCACGTGCATGGAGGTGGAAGAAGTTATGGGTCAATGTTGGGACAAGACCATTTTTACCACAACCATTTTGTTTCTTCAAACAGCAGCTGAACATGGGGCACTGTTCAATGCTGTGCTGTTAGAAGGGAGCAGCCCTGCTCCAAATGAGCTGATCTCACTATGGCAACAGCTGTCTGTAGCACACAGTTACTTACGTGGGACATACCTTATGGATGAGGTTGGCAATGTCTTCATTTTGGATAATGATCAACAGTTTATCTAAATCAGCTCTTCTTTTAAGGAACTGCTCTGGATGGCACTCTGTATTCCCTAACTTTCTAAGATATTCCTGCCACCACAGAAAGAGGAGACAAGGAAAAAGTCAGTAGGTAGTTTGGTAAAAACAATGCCCAGGTGACACCCACAACAGGAAAGTTTTCCACTTCAGTGAATCCCAGAGGGACTGGTTTCTTTATCTCTCCCATACATTCATCAGAAGGATGCAGCGACACACAGCAGCTGTTTCAGCAAGTCAGTCATTCCTATCAAATCACACACACATGGCCAACTGACAGTATCAAACTGCCTGAGTTTTCAAGAAAAGCCAGAAGTTTTCAACTTTCATCTTAGACACTGAACTACAGAAGAACAGTGATTTCTCAAAGTTATCTCTACTATTAATTAGAGGGGAAGAGAAAAAACCCCAAAGGCACACAGAGTGACTTTTCATACATTCTTTCTAAAATGGTAAGCTATCACATTTCTTCCCTTATTATCTTTTTTCTGTAAGGCCACCCCCTGGCAGGATCTTCAGAAAGGACCAACCTCCAGCCTGTTCTGTTTTCCAGCTCTAAGAAAAAGACTTACTAAAAGCTAAATACAAGCAAGACTACCTCAAAAGCTCAAGGAAGAAATGGGACAGGACAGCCTATTTAACAATACACTTTCACAGTGAAAGTGAGTCCAGTTTCATACAAGTGGATTTGAAAGACACTCTGTTCTGACATGAGAGAGAGGTTGAACTGAAACAGATTTACCTTGATTTCTCTGCAGAGAACACTTTCTTCCTCTTCATGAATATAAAATTTGACAGTGTTTTTCTGTACATCTTTCATAATTTTGACCAAACTGTTAAATACTTCAGGTTTTAACTGGCTTATAAAATCAGAAAAAGCTGGTTGAGCTGAAATGCTTAAGTTCTCTGGAGATTTCTGAGTCTTTTCTGGTGGTTCCGTGAGATCAGCAGCAGCAGAAGTTTGATCCTCTGGTTTAGCACTCCCATGATCTGTTTTGTCCTTCCCGAGGGGGAGGCTTGCTGAAGGCTGCTCGTGAGAGTGCAGCTCTTCCCCCAGGTTACTGCACAGTGGCTCCGGCAACGGCGCCACGTTGCTGTCCCTGCCCACGGCCACCGTGTCGGGCGCGGGCCTGGGGACAGTGCTGCTCCCCACCTCCAGGGCCTCAGGACTAGAATAAACTGGGGGAGTCTGCTTCATGCATGAAGAAGCCAAAATAACACTATTCAACTTTTCACTCAGGCTCTCAATATATTCTTGGACAGAAACCTCTGATGCCTGCAAACACATGTGTTCAGAAAGTCTCATTATCCTCTCTCGGGCAGACAGGACTGGTGTGGACATGCCACTGACATAAGCAATGTTCTTTTGCTGCAAAATTTCTTGAATCTTTCTTGCAAAGAGCTTATATTCTTCTAACAGTGTTGTCTCTATTACTGCACTAATGGAATGCTTAGCTGTGAAAGGGTGATCTGTCAGCTCATGCTGATCTTCAAGTTTCTCCACTTGTCCTGTGTAATGTCCATCTTCTGCTGTCCCCTTCTGTGTGTCTGAAAATGGAGAGCATGGAAACTGATAATCAGAATTTCTCTGTCGATTTACTACCCGGGGGTCATTGGGAAGTGCATCCGTTGGCGGCAAGTACTCCAGTGGCTCTTCTGGTGATTTCAGACCTACAGAGGAAGAGTCCATCAGCAGCAGCAGCAGCTCATGTCTGAAAGTCACACACAACTGATACACCAAATCACAGCCTGAAAACAGCATTCCTGTTATGCCTCCCCCACCAACCAACTTAAATCCCACGACTCAAATGTTACAGTCTGCTGAGGTACAGAAGCACAGTACATTTAACAGTAAAACAACAGAGTCCAAGTCTCCTGAAAAAGCAGAATGCAAAGTAGTTTTCCCAGAAATAACATAGATTAAGCATAACAGGATATGCCTCCATTACAAATTACAAATGAAAAAATAAATTAGAAATCACCCAGGGTGACATATTATTCAAGTATTTTCATTTGCTACTAGGTTAAAATCCTCACTTTCAAAAGCTAATTTTAGACACAAATGACTTGGTGGAGTTGGACTGCAAGCTGCATCTGATCTTGCAATTGCAAACACAAATTTTTTTGCTTGAAAGGGGAGGATATCAGTCTAATTGATTACTGACACAGCTTCAGCGATGCTGCAAGGAGTGCTGAAAACCCCTCATAACTCAGTTTCTTCACCATTCATATTCAAAACTACAGTTTTGTTTGTTTTTAAACCATTCCCATTTCTAATTTGTCTCAATATGAAGCAAAACCAACATTCTCCACCAATATCTGTTTTCATCCAGCAGATTTCTGCATTAATCAAATACAAGAAACAACTGCATAGGCCACAAGTGTGCTTGTGTACCAACATGTGATCCAAGAATGGATGCATGAAAGCTACAAACCTTTAGAATATGTTTTCATTCACTATTTGTAGGAATAGATGAGTGAAAAGCCATGTTACCTGTAATTGGAATAAGTTTCCAGTGCATTCCAGCTTCCCCCACATTATTTGAGTTGGGATGTTGCCTGCGATAGCTGTGTTCTAGAGGTGCACTGGGACAGGCACTGTAGTCTTCAAAGGTACTCCCGGTGCTTGCTTCCTAAAAAACAAACAAAATGCTCATCTCAAAACAACTTCTTTTGGTTTTACTCACTATTAAGCTTTTACATTCTGAGCAGCTGACAGAAAGAACACACCTGAGTTCACCAGCACACTGGCAATTCTGCCATCAATCAAGTCCAGTCAAACTTGGAAATGTTTCCATGAGGTACTTCTGTGCTCTGTCATGAAATAACTGAGGCAGTCCTGAGCACTGGCCTTACAGTATGGAAGCTGAGAGGAGCAAAGAGGAAAGGAGGGGAGAAATGGCTGCTCCCTTGCTCTTTCCAGGCTGTTGTCTTGACACCTGACTAAAGCCATGAGATGTTGGCATTGCTGAGGCACTGCCTGCAACTAGTATTGGGCCCTTAAGCCAATTTCATTGCACATTCCAGATGGGTAGAAGCAAAACAGCGTGGAGATTACAGGTAGGACAAACTCATGCTCTATGACTTAGAAACTGGTCTTTGTGTGTCAGTACCAGTAACAGAGATCATGGAACAATCACTCTTTTATGGTAATGAGCTGAAACAAGGAGCTGCGGCACTGTGATCCCTAAGCACAGGGGTGATCTGCTAGTTGTGAGCTGACAGAACTTGTGTACACCACTGCACCAAGAAGGCACACAGAGAGCTGGACATGCAGTGAAATGCTCAATTCTTCAACTCTGCTCCATTTTTATTACAGAAAGAACAGATATGAAGAACCAGGAACACACACTTAAGAGTGAAGAAAATTTCCCTGTATGTTCCTACCAAACAGAAAAGCTTCGCAGAAAAGTTAGTACTTATCTGTGTTTACCGCTGTGAAAAAAGAGAATTTTTTTTCATTCAGTCTCATAATAATTTATGAAAATAGTACTTTCACTGTCAGCATCTTAGCAGTTTCACTTACTTGTAAATGTAGTGTGTGCTCAAGGCCTGCTTCGTTAGGTGGGAGCTGCAGACTGACATCGACGGGGTAGGGCAGGCACAGCCCGTCAGCTTCCAGCATGGCCGGGCTCTGCGGGTCCGTGAAGGTAACACTGTCAGCCTGAGCAGTGTTAGGAAGCTCGTGATCATCTCTGTCCTGAGCTGGAATGGATTCGTATTCGTATTTTTGTCTCATATCCTCTTCAACTTCCTCAGTGCCTAATGCTGAGGCTTGACTGACAGGCTGTGTCAGGGTTGGGTCCCGGTGGCCTGCAGTGGCCAGCGTCTCCAGCAGCGCTTTGATGAGCCCATGCGTGTCGGCAGTAGGGTCATCCACATCCACCTGCGTGAAGTCACTCTCGTGGCCACCATGGTCAGAATTCACTGAGAACACAGAGTGTGGTGAATCTGCAGTTCTGCCCCCTTAGAACAGGGCAAGGAGGGGAAAGGGAATCCGTTACTAAGCCTTAAAATAAGAACAAAACCAGATCCCCCCCACAAACATGTGCCATGTACCCACTCTTCAGCATCTGTTCATATGTACACATACACTTATTTTAACAAAAATGTAGACATGCATTCATCACATACTCTACATTAATAATCAATGTAAAAAGACCTTTGAAGGTTCATAGAATTCCAAGCAGGAATCCCAACCATAAAGCCCACCGTTTGCCTCCTTCACCCCTACATGCCAGTCAGCATCTTTTGTCCTCCTCAAGAGGACAACTGAGATCAGTCACTTCATCTTCCAGTGATTCACACACACACGAGAGTGACTGGTGCTTGATGGAAATCCCCTCTTCTTTGTGTCACCCTCCCCCCTTCTGCAGGAGGCCTCTATCACTGCCTTGAGAAAAGGGTCAGGGAAACAGAAATCAAAGGGGTTTCTTCTGGCAGGTCTTAAGTCAGAAGGTATCTGTGATACTTCTCTATATAATTTCATGTATAGAATAGTTTAATCTCATTACTATTAGGTTGCTTCCTTTGTCCCACTACACACATTACTGGCTATTTCAAGACTTAACTACGCTTTTTCCCTTCAATCTGAACTTCTTAGGTATTAGACAATATCAAGTCTGCTGAGTGTTCTGTATTAGAAAGTCCTTGGACAGTTCCACACGCAAGTAAACTCTCTGAAAGTCTGCCTTCTTTCTGAAGAGGCAGAACAAAAGCAACTTCCAGGACAATTCCAAGTAACTTGTCTCCTAGAAAGTGGAAACCTGCAAAAAATAAACTTTAACTCTATTGACAGATCTCAGGCCAATGTTTAAATGAACCACCATGCATTAAACATCCACAGCATGCAAAAAGATACTCAATCTATAACGATTAAATGTTAAATATGCTTTGAATAACAATTTAAAGAAGAACTCTAAACAAAGACTTTCTTACCTTCGTACTGACAAATATTCTCTGAAGAGTCACTCATTTTTAGATATTTCTGCAAATTTTCAGATTGTTTTTCCAGCTTTCTTTTCAGACCACTTCTAACTCTGGGGTCTTCAGAATCAGAATCTCCACCTACATTTTTCTTCCTACACTGGATCAAGTTAATAAGTTCTTTGAGTCTTTCAGTATCATAACCTCCAGAAGGAGGCAGTTTTTGTTTGGCAGCAGGGGCTTCATATTTGGAATGGATTCTTTTCCCGCATTTTGCCTTGGCAAACTCAGAGTATTCTTCTGCAGCTTCATAACCTGAGATGGGACTGAAGCGCTGAGGCTTCTGATTTCTGTCCAGCAGTTCCTTAGCTCTGGAAACGGGGAGCTGATAGGCCTCCCAACCAAAAATGTAGTTCTGCAAGCAGCTGTCAATGTGAGCTTTGTGTCTCGGGGCAGGATACAGAAATCTTTTGTCATCCAGCCGTGATGAGTACTCAGGGAATATAAATTCCCTACCTCTTCCATGGTAGAGTTTTTTAAAATACTCATGTATGTACTTTTCCACAACAGACACATCTGCACTACTGTCTTTATGGGACTGAATTATAGCAAAACGTAGGGACTGAATCAACTTTGTGCATTCTGGAATGATTTCCTTTTTTTCATGCAAAACCACAGTAGTTGAATTTTTCTGTGTTCCATATGGAACGCTTTTTTGTGCTGCCATAGGAGAAAAGGGAATCCACAATTAAAATCAAACCATGAAGCTATAAATAAATGGTGACTAGTTAGCAATATTCTGTGTTAATACATATTGGGTTAAACACAGTTTGGAATGACCATGAAGAAAAAATTCAGTAGCCAAGGAAGCCATATCAAGAAATTTCAACAAAGTTTTACTTTCTCAAACATGAGCAAATGAACCTACGTCTGATATTTGTTTTTGTGAAGGAACAAATATTTCTGAACACCAACACCATGATCATAACCAATGCAAACTGTAACTCAATCCACACTGACTGTGAGCACTACAAAGTCTTCATCATCTCTGTTAAAATAAACCTGTACACAACAGTGAACAAACCTACCTGAGTTAATTACACCTCTAGACTCTGGAAACAGAAACAGTGCATGAAGCACACGGGACCGTCCACTTTGGTGGTCTAGAACACAAAAAAATAAAAACAGTTAAAAGGAGAGGACCACTATGCTTCAAAAGACAATCTAGTACTCAAAAACCAACTCCCCTAAAAAAACCAAAACAAACCCAACTCAAACCCAAAAACCCAGAGTATGCTTACCATAAGGGGACATCATTTGCCAAGGAGAAAGAAGAAAGAGAAATCCTCTGTCCACAAGTGGTTTCACAAGGACCTGTTTTCAAGCAAAAAGAGCAAACTGCTTCAAAGACATTTGCTCACTATGAATACTCTTCCTGACTGTCAGATAATTCTATCTTGGGCAGAGAAGTGCCCTGGCACTTAAGAATATGCCAGCTAAGGAATTCCAGTGAGATTGTGGATCTTGTAGTATGCCTCAAATTACTAATTAGTAAAATTATTTTTAAAAACAGAAATAGTCAAATCTGTTGCACTCACAAGTTTCTCTTTCTCTAGTTTTTGAAGTAAACCCTCTAAGTGACTCCCAGAACGGGACTTCTCCACAACTTCATACAGGCTACAGTACATGCCATTCTTCAACACTGACACGATACAAGGGGAGAAAGAGAAGGTAAGAAAAAAAGAAACAAAACTGTAATTCAGAAAACTTGAAAATTCTAAATTTAAAACAATTAAGCAAGAACTATTTACCTTCTTTTCCTCCTTGGTAAGTTTCTTTGAAGAACACCGCTGGTGAAATTTTTTTCTTCAACTGATCAATGCTGACAACTTTTTCAACCTCAAGCTTCTCAGGACTGGAGAAGGGTGGAGGTGAGATTAAAAAAAAAAAATAAAGACCTCTTCTTTTACCATCTGTATTCCCACCCTCATTGATAAAATAAGAACCGGTAAATACAGGCTCTTAAGAATAATTTCTTTGGACTATCTCATGAGCCAGTGGTGTTTATTCCTGCACAGGAGTGTGGGTCACTTCAATGGAAAAAAAAACCCAACAAACCCACAAACAACAAAACACCAAACACCAAAGAGACGTTGACAGCTGTGTGGCTGAACTCAAGATAAGTTCTGGACACTCGTGACTTGAGTCTTGTTTGACATATTTAAGGCACTTAGTATTTCAGGTTTTCATCTGAATATATCCAAAACTCAGCAGTCTCTACTCAAAAGAGTTTTAATAGAGCAGTATTTTAAATTTACTGTCTACATGGTAATACTCACAGCTTGCATGGAAGGAAAGGTTGTGCTGCTGATTTTAGGGAAACGTGGCACACAAGTTTGCCTTTATTCCAAAGCTGTCCCCTCCACAATGTAATGTTAGATTTCTCTAAATTAAGATGGAGAAAGGAAGACTAAGTGAAACCACCTGCCAGCTGGGCCTGAAAGAAAAGGCTGCTGAATCTCCAAAACCAGTTTAGGGAAAATTTCATACTGACACCAGAGCAGGCAATAATGTTAAAAGGTAACAGAAAGGATGTTATCAACCCTGTTATGTTTTGACCTGCTTTGAGCAGAGCAGAGGAGCTTGGTGTGTTACCCACATCTGTGTGTGTAAGCACACCCGTGATGCCAGTACCTGAGGAATGATATCTCCTCTTTCCTTACCTTAACTGTCAACCACTTTCATGCATATTAATTTTACTTGAATGAGGTTCAAAACAAAGCATGACAGAGGATCATATTATTTGAAGTGCCATTGAACAGGAGATTTAGGAACTGAAGATCAGTTCTTAAAACACTCTAAGTAGGAAAGGAGGGGAAAAAGACTTTTGATTTTGTTCACTTGTGGTTCATTCTGATAAAAGAAGATATACATGAAGGTGTCTGATCATCCAGTATCAGGAACCAGCACAGTTCAGGATAGAATTCAGGTATACACTCAGGATTACTAAACTGGTCAAACATAAAACTACAGGGGAAAAACATCAAAACCTTCAGTGTCTGTATCATAAACCCAAAAAATGGAATTCATTCTTACCTGTACTTCTATCTGTGTGGAAGGTGTTTGGTCTAAACAAAAGAAGACAGACAGAAGGTCTAGGTTGGAACAGAGAATTCTGGCCACTGAATTTTACAATACGGATACTTTATCAGTCTACCAAAACAGCAAGACTGGTAATTCCCTCTCTAACCTCAAGCTATCACTGCTGCAGCATCTTGTACTATTTTAGATACCTTGATAACTGCTTTTAGCACTTCACAGTACAGTCCCCACATCTGGACGCCTTCCCATCAGCACAGGTATCACACTGGGTCTGTGATCAACTGGCCATCTACGTATTCTCTCCACAAGCAGTAAGACACCAGTGAAGGGTTCAAAAACAAAATATACAGAATATTATTGTAGAGTACCAGGATAATGCTGTGAACATTTTTATGTCCACAAATTCCCTCAGTTAGGTAAAACCCCCCACTATTTGTGGATTCCACCCAGCCAGAAGGCAAGTAGGTGGGAAGAGCAGCAGAACTGTTTCCCACAGGGGCCACCCTGCTGCATAAAACCCATTCTGCCACCTCTTGCTTTGCATCAGAAGTATTTATTATGCTAAGTCCCTGTGGCACATCCATTCACTACAGCACTGTTCATTTACATAAATTCTAAGCTACTGCCAAGAGCTATGAACTCTTCGTGCTGCATGCAAGCCTTTCTAAAACTCACTTCCTAGCTTACCTTGATGGGGGCACAAATTTTGGTCCTTGTACCATGTCATCTTTATAAGTAAATGAAACAACAGCATAAGGACAAACATGTCTTGGTCTTCGCCTGATCTCATCAAAGCCATATTCATAAAAGTAGTACTGGGAAAAAGAAGTGACACAATGTTAAATCAGAAGCCTGGAGCAACAACCAGTTTCTTTAATAGCTAATATCTAAAATAAGGAAGCTTTCAAATGCTCCTCTCATATGTACTATAGAATACAATCAGTCAAGGTAGTTTTTTTACCTTCTCCCTCTTTTATCAATGATGTGGATACGGACACTACTTCAGGAACAAATCAAGAATGAAAAAATAATTTTGCAACATTTACTTGAAAGTATATTCTTGGTCAGAGAAGGGACAACTAACAAAAACAACAAAAAAATTCAGTTTAGGAGTCTATCCTTAGTTCAGTCACAAAATTCTAATGTAAAATGTTAATTTAGGCAAGTTTGTAATGAGGAATGAAAGAATACATTCACTTTTTAGCCATCTGATTCAGTGTCCAGCCCAGTGATTTACAGAAGACAAAAGAAGCTGTTCATACTAAAGAGAATGGTTTCAAGTAAGGATCCTGACATCTACAGACTTGGTGGAATAATCTGACTGCAACAGATCACTGCAGTGAGAGACAGAACACCCGGAGAAACATAAATGCTTGGAACTGATTTCATTCTCTCCTCCCTCCTGACAATGAAACCTGAGAATTTGGAGAGGGGAATAAGGGGGGAAAAAAAAAAAACAAACCAGGAAAGAAAGAAAAATGCTATTCTTTCCTAGCTAACATTTTCCCTTTTAGGAGCTTCACTTAATGACCACAAACCAGTTTACTTTGACACTTCAAACTCCCCACATTATGTCCTCTCTTCCAGCCTTCATTCCACTCCCGTGTATATTCCCCAGTTATTTCCTATTCCACCTCCTCCCTAATCTGAAGATCTGTGCCTGAGGTTCAGGAACACACAATGGGAACAGGACAGGCTGCCATGCTGTTCTGTGATTTCTAATGCAGGCACCTGTGGGGCTGCTACACACACCCAGCTGCAGCCTTACAGGGAGGCTCAGGGTTTGTTGTACTTCAGTGATTTTGTCTCCATAGTTTCAGAAGTTGTGTTTATGAAGTTTTTGTGTAAGGAGGTAACACAGGCTCAGCTTTACCTGGGTAAGTTCATAGGCTCGGTAAGCCAACAAGGAGGTGACTTTATTTGCATTCTTTGAAATATGACACTCATGCTTTGGGGTGGGATCCAGCACACTCTTGACAGTGGATTCCATTGTTTTCATACCAATGTGGTCATATATGCTCTTCATTTTTCCCTGTAATAAAGCAGAAGCATTGTAAGCATGAGCTTTTTCCTGGAAACTGGCAAATTGCTTCAAGGACCAAAGTCAGAGCAGAGAAAACCAAACAGGCCATTAAGAAAGCCACTTCTAGAAGTGTATTATTTTCATACTTTCAAAGAAAACAATAAATTTTTGCCTTTTATAACAATTTATTATGCTTTAAACTTAATATCAACACTGGATTTTAAATCTAGTAGAGTTCTAGTTTCTCTATAAGCAGATGATTGTGCAAGTTAAAAGTAAGTTAGGTTAAAATCACCTATTTGTTATCAGTAAGCAAGGTAATCCTTCAATAGCAAGATAAAATTACCTTTATTATTTTAAAAACAATCACATCTCCAGTTGCTCCAGATTCTAGAGGATTAGGCTGCAATAAATCAGCATACTTGGAGATATATACACCTGAGAAGAGTATAAAAATAAACCAAATACATTATGCTGAATGTTAAAACATTTTTAGAGGTTTAAAAAGCATTACATGGGATTAAAGCTCAACATACACAAAAGAATAAAGATACAAGTGACACTCAAGTGCAAAGGTAAAATAATTTTGTGCTTTTCAGTACTTAATTACTTCACAGACCTCGAGGCCTCAAACACACACTGTCATTTGTTGGTCTGGCTGACTACCTCACATCAAAGAACTATGACTGAATTCTGATACTCTGAAAAGCATCCATTTTGCTTAGGTTCCTCTCATTCCAAGTCTGTATTTAACTGCTTTAGCAAATTGCTCCAGACCCTTTACCAGCTAAACCAGTAAAAAATCAAATGCTCATAAAGCTCTGTTCTTCTCCACCTCGCATCTATTCTGCTTTCAATATTCACATCACCTCTGGATCATGTTCCTCTTACAAAGGATTACAAAATTAGTTCCTAATTTTCTATTTGAAAAGTTTTGCAAAAGGAACTTACTGTCTTGCATTCTCAAAACTCTTTAACACCTTGTGACTCTTCTAAGTCTCCAATTTATCTATGCTCTTCTTGGATTTGTGGATTCAAGAATTCCAGTTCTATCTACACCAAAACTGAGCTGAGCTACTGTGTCCATGAGGTATTTCTGAATGTACACACCTACAAACAGACACGGAGGCAGCCAGCCACACACTGCATTAGCTCTTTGGCCCCCCAGGTTTACTGGAAAGACATGGCACATTGGTTTGACTAAAGCCAAAATGAGAATTAGGTCTTCCCTTTGGGAAGGGAATTTAACGGAACTACTGAAAAACAGAGCTATAAAATAATGTTCTGATGTCTATTTCCTTTGTGAAAAACATCTTGCTGTGATCTTGCTGCAGTCAGTGTTAGAAAAAGGACTGCAAGTTCACACAGCTGCATCCCACTATTTGCCAACTGCTACTGAATAACACCAGCACTTATAATCAAAAGATAGTTACCCATGGAAGGGCTGCCAAGAATTGCGATTTTGGAGTGGCCAACCTGCAGCCCCTTTTCACATATGCTCTGGATCTAAAGAGAACAGACAGTTTTTTAAGCAAGTCTATTAGGAAAGCCAGGAAATGAACAGAACAAACAGTGAGAAATGACAATTACAGAATTTTAATTGAGATTTAAACAAAACCCCAACCCTTACAAACAGAGGCAAGAATATTCTGAATTCTCTATAAAACTGTTAAACTGTGCAAGTCAAACTCTGATATGGACTCACCTGTATCTTAAAAAACAACAGCCTCCCTATAACTTACACACTGTTTATGAATATTACTTGCTTTTGATACAGAAAATGTTAACATTTAAAACAGAAGTATACCTGCCAAATGATTGTATGCTTAAGAAATCCTGGCTTAAAATAGCAGACAAAGCACAGAAATTCCCTTTCCACCACTTTGATTAGAAGTATATGATCAAAGAAGAGACAGAGAGGACAATGTCCATTTTCTAATATTAGAGGTTACCTTACTGATGTAAAAAACCAGAAAAAACACCAAAACCCAAATACAATGAAAACACAAAATGTTCCTCCTCAATTAAAAAAAAAAACAAACAAACACAAACCAAATAAAACCTCATGTGCCATCCAGAAAATCTATCCTTTTATTTATAAAACAGAGCCTAAACCAGAGAAGATACAAAGACACGTAAAAGGAGTACCTTTTTATATATAGCAGGGAACAGAGGACTTAAATGGTGACATATTGGATCCCTTTCCCATCCTTCTACATCTCCCAGTGCTGAATTTTGCAAAAGTAACTTTAAGATTGCATCAGTAAAAACACTGAAAAAAACCAAAGCCCCGACACCTCTTAATCGTTAAAGAAAGCCTTTCCCCTGCAGAGTCTCACTCCTCACCTGGCACCGATCCACCAGGAGGAATGCGTAGCTTTCCGAGAGCTCCTTCTCCATGCGCCCGTCGAATTTCAGCTCTCTGCGTTTTTCTGTGAACTGTTCACACAGAAAGTTCTTAGCACAGGGAGACACGTTACTGCTGGCACAGTCAAGAGTCAATGTTTTACGGCCCCATCTATGTTAGCAGATCCAAGTGTACAAAAATAATCAAAAGATAATCCAAATGAAATTATTGTATGCTTCAATGAATTTCAAAAACATTATACATACCTGTGGGAAATCTAATCAGCTTCATCTGCCCCAAGTATTTGTTTTTTTAAGAAAAAGACACTCTTCAAACAAACCCGTGCAGTAACATTTTAGTTTGATCTTTGTAGCAGAACTGGCTAGAACCATCCAGCCCAACGCCTTCCATATCATCTTTCAACTCCAGAAATAAGACTTTTTCTCTTTTTAGGAGACAGATCTCTTACACTGTGCATGTATTTTTGCAGATGCACCTCGCTGCTACTGAGGTGGTTTTCACCAATATTTCTCAGCTGTAACCATGAATAATTAATGGAACAGCACAAAATGCTTCAGTTTATTTTATAACTTCAAGATGATAAACACAGCAAACGAATTATACATTCAATTACTTCCTATGTGAAGCTTTTTGGCACTGAAAACTTCATTTCAGAGTGATGAGAGCAAGCCAAGGCTGGATTTAGAGACACCAGGTAAGGCACAACAGAAGGCCTTCAACCAAGGTGCTCACTTACTAGTTCAGTAATCAACTTCAGTTCAAGTACTTCTTGGCAAACAACAAAACTACAGAGACTATGGAAACTTATATCAGGCATGTATTTTAATCTTAATTTTCACAAGAAACATCAGCCTTGCAAAGAAGACATAAAAACACCATTCCAGGTTACTAAAATACATAAAAATTAAGAAAATATTTGAAAGCTAAAAACACATAGAAATAAGTGGTGCAATTTTTCTTTTAGTCTCTTTGGAGTATCTGGCAGGCAAGAGTATACAACTATGCAGTAATAAACCTGCCTGAAAACTAGCTGCTTACATTTCTGGGGATGTGAGTTTGCAATTAAGTAAAAACCACATAATTGAAAATAATCCCCAGGTCTCTGCCTCTAGACTGAGAAGAAGCACTGTCATTTGACTGGTACCTTACTGAGAAGCAGAAGCCACAAATATACTCACTTCCTTTTCCAACAGTTCACTATGAACTAAGCTGGCTCTCTTGTATTTAAAATTGGACACTGAACTTGGATCCAAGTAGGAAGAATGCAGAATCTTCAAAATATCCTCAAATTCTCGTGAACCTGGAAATACTGGCTGAAAGAGTGCTATAAAAGAGAAAAAAATAAAATAATTAGCACCAATATACATGTAGAAACATCCAAAATTTTCTAGTTCACTGACAGTTTATACATGAAGAGAAATGGTGATTCAATTTCAAATAAAAAACACCTAAAATACTTGGAAAATATGGACTTTAGAAAGTCTATCTTAAAATTTCCTAGAATGATAGCACCTTAAAAAACTCACATTTACGTTTTTTTTAATATTACTCTTGAGCAGCTACTAGTTCTCAGAAGTTTGTAAGGCAAGCACCTCAAGTCTGAATTTACCCCTTGAAAAACATCTAATATGTACTCCAAAACACTGTAATTAAACTTTCAGAACTGTAATTAACTAATTAACTTTTAAATTAAGAAGCAGGAACAAATTGCTCTAATAAAAACCTCAACAAGAGTTTCATAGCTTGGCCTCGCTTCAAAACTATTGTGGGGTTTTGTGTTTGCTTATGGCCATTAAGCTAAGTATGAAGAAATCCAATACTGTTTAAAGAAGACAAATAGGCTCCTATTATTAAAAAAACCCCACTGCCTGTGCTCATGCTTGATGATGCTATCCCTTACTATAAGTGCTTTAAAAGGAAAGCTCTTTATGTGCTGTTGTACAAATTCCCTCCTGGGCAAACCTTTGCTGAGTTCCCACAAGGAAGCATTCATGTCCCCAAGCTTCTCAGCTGTGTTTGGGTGCCAAGTGACAAACACATCAGAGGAGTGACCCCAGAGGGAGCCAGCAGAGAATGGCAGTGCTGATTTTGAGAGTAGTGGCTAGGAAAGTAACATCTCTGGGGGGACTGAACTAGCACAACACAAAAAGTGGTTTTTCTCCTCAGAGTAACCTCCAAAGCACAAACCAAAAGTGCAGGATTTTTACTGCAGTTACAACAATTAGGAAGAACAACAATGGTACTAGTCTCACAAAAAACCCCCAATCTATCATTACGCTAACAACAAATTAAATTTTATTACATCTTCAGAGTATATTCTCCAATTTCATTAAATAATATGGCAGTAGACTCAGACAGCAATCTCTCCCTCATTTGCAGAAAAGATTTACTGCATAAGCCTCAATATAAAACAAATGTTCCTAATGAAAACTGACCTGTTCTGTGTTATTTAGTAAGAGCTGCACACTTTAGAATGCAACACCACATCTGCAAACTCAACTCAAGCAATGATTCCAACACCAGCAACAATGAGCAAGTGATTTTTTAAGAGCGGAAGTTACGAAAGTGATTTAGACACCATACTTATGTAACATGCTTTTTACTAACTACGCCTTCATTCTTGAAAAGCTGACAGCAACATGGGAGGAGACAGAATTGAGAGTGAATGGAATTCTCAACTTATTATTACTGGGACTGAATGCTCTTGTACTGAAGAGAGGAAACACTTCTTAATAGAACAGAAAACAAGCCTGTGGTGGGCACACACACCCTGGGAAAGCACCCTGTTCCACCCCAGCCCCAAACACCTCTTGGGCACTACAACACTAAGGTTTAATAACTTCCTGTCAGAAAGATCCGGGGTTCACACACTGCCAGCTCCTCAAAAAGGACCAGTTAATGCAGAGGGTTATCTGTGCCAGCTGCTTGACCAAATTTCCTGTTTTCTTACCAGTGTTTACTGTAGCCTATCCCTTCTCCCTCCTTACCCCAGGACACATGCTCAGTAAAAATCAGCCTCTCACTTCCACCTGGAGCCCAGACAAGTGGAAAGCATTGCAGGGTGAGCTAGAAAGAGCCACCACAAACACAGCATCTCACCTACTTTCTCAGATGCAGATCTAGAGAGAGGCACATTATTACATGAATTAAGATCCTGTCATACGTGCAAATATTGTCATCCATGTTCCTATTTGTGTTTAAACATCTTCTGCTTTGTGGAAAGCTCTGAGGAGTGAGCTGGGACAGACTTGCCCAAAACCAGCAAGTCTCCCTTATCCTTCCACTAGGGAGGACTGGCATGAAATACTACACACTTAGTTCTCAACACACTTATGGAAAAGCCCTACCTAGTCCTTAAATTATGGAATACAGAAAATCAGACATTTTTTTTAAGGTTGTTGCAGTTTTTCCTTTCAGAACATGAGGTACTGCAGACTTTGTGTTCTCAATCAAAACATGAAACACTACCCAGTGAGGTGAGCAGCCAGGCAATACTTTTCAGTTTGTCACTTCAGCTGTGGTGTTCAAGGACAGCGATGGTCTAAAACATTAATGTCACTATAGCAGGGCCTGTACCTCACTTCAAGGAAGGAGTGCAGAAACAAGACAAAACTAAAATAAAACCAAGGAGAAGTACTGAACAAGACCTTGCACAGCAGTCACCAAAGCTTGTGCTCCCAGGCAAACCAGGAAATTACTGAGCTCATTTCCAGTCCTACATCACTTCAAAGACCAGCAGTGTGCACATTCATATCTTCCAGGCTTGCTTACAAAGCTGACGGGGGTGATGCTGCACCTTTACTGATCTGTGTTAATTAAACAGTAATTAAAGTAAGGACTAACCTGCAGCATCCTTATAACACAAATCAGTTGTTGCGGGGTTTGCTGGCTTGTTCTGCATAGGTAAAAATAAGTAGATAAATACTGGGTTTGTTCAGCTTCTACTGTGGCCATTGGAACGCACGTAATTATTTTTAGGTGGAAATTGAATTTAGCTAATAAGTACTATTCAAGGGACAGGGACTGGACTGGATATTTGGATGTATGTCATGCCTGAGAGGCTCTATTTTTCCTTCACAGCTCTCGTATGTTTCAACTTCAGAAAATTGAGACTGGAGTTAGTGGGTTTGGTTGCTTAAAGTCAGAATGTGAAGACAGAGCCATCCTCCTTGAGAAATCCTGAACAAACTTTGAAGTGAAGATAAGTAAATGGCTGATTTTTCTTATCAGCTAACTTGGCAGAATGCTAGCACTCTTCACACACAAGTGCCCCTGCTGCAAAAGCTCCATTGAGACGCACCCTTTTAAGTCTTCATTTTTTTCAGTCTTCATTTTTTAAGACTAAGACCAAAAATCTGTGGTGTTAATGAACCATAACATTTTTACTTTTATGGCTTTTTCAGCCCAAAATGTCTTTTACTCTCAAAAGGCCTAAATAGTTACCAAGTTCAAGGACTGACAGAGCTCCCCACCTAGAAATACCATGCAGCAAATAGCAGATGCACATCTCTACCAAAAAGGAAAATCAGAAGACAAAAGACAAGGCAAAAAGATGAAGCAGAAAATGGACAACCTGGACCTTCGTGCAAGTATTGCTTAGTTTAATGGGTAAAAGCAATCCCCTCACTCAGCCTGAGAAACAGCAGTCATTTGCTACTTTGATAGACTCCAGAAATAAACATCCAGCTTTAATCAACAAGCAAGCCCTTAAAGGCACTGAGTGCAATGTCACCATCATTTGTGGAATTATCTTTTGGTGAGGAGATCACTCATATACTCCAGCAAGTTAAAAGTGCCCTTACAGTGCTTTATCCTTAAAATTTACTTTCCTAATCCTATCAAGGATCTCTCAAGTTTCAAGCAAACCTGGAAACCTCTGAAGATCTGACAACTGAATTAGAAGAGGCCAGGACAAGCCTGAAGACAAATTAGAGATAAGCTGCTCAAAAGAGCGTAACACCATTGCTAAACTCTATGTACCAAGAAAACAAACCTTCATGAGACTTCTAAGGAGAAAGACAAATGCAGGCACACCTTAAAAAAATAACATTGCAGCCAAACTTTCTTTCAATTGTTTCTTGAATTCCTGTGCTAGGAAAAAGAATGAGGAAATCAGAAGAAGTATTCTCTTTGGCAAATGATCACAGCTGTCTTTAAGAGATATCTTTCCTCCAGATGCATTTCTTCAGATTAACAAGGATTTCTGTTGACTTTCAGTCCCTACTTAAGTCTCCAGGAGGGGAGATAAATTCCAAAGAAGATAACTAACCAGCTAAAGCCTAAATTTTCTAGGATATTTCTCTTACATTTTTGCAGCTAAAGCCTGAATTTTCTCTCACATTTTTGCTTTCCAGATTCAATTTCTAATCACTTCACTACCAACAATTGTTCCTGAAACACATTTTGGTGTTTCAAAAAATTAAAAACCCACCAAAAAAAACTCCTCCAAACAGACCCAGACACCTCTGACAAAGTCATCCTGTACACATTTTGTACATAGCAGCTAAGCCGTCACAATCAAGGCAGCAAGAATCTCTCAGGATGGTATGTCCAGGAAAGAAATGGCAGTTTAAAAAGCCAAACAAGGACAATTCCAAGGCAAGGAACGATGAAGGAAGCTTCCACAGGTATTGCTTCGTGCTGGGCTTTAGAATCAAGCCAAGAGAGCTCTTCTGAGAGGAACTGGTGACATTCAGATTATTTTGCAATTTAACAAGATGTATTTAAGCACTGGCAATAAGGATGCTGTAAGCATGTGCCACTACAGCATCACATGATCCATGCAGGGCTGATCCTCCAGTTCAGTTCCAGAACTGACTGAATTGCATCATTTTTCAAATGACAGTACAAATCCCAACAGCAATTTGGTTGTCCTCAAACTGCACTTTTGGCAGTCCATGGTGTGAGACCAACGCTCTCAGCACCTGTAAGCCCACAAGAACCATGGGCAGAACAGAGCAGGAATGATTAAAATGCCCAAGAACCTTTCTGCAGGCTGAGAGGAAAAAAGGTGAGAATGGATCAAACGACCTCGATATTAGCAAGTCAGTTTTTGAAGAAAGGTAAGAATGGCTTCCTCTTCTACCCTGGAGGCCACAGAAGCCTGAGGTTTGAACTACACAACCAAAAACTTTTTGCACACTGCAGATGGCTCTGCATAGGCAAATCACGAATCAGATGACCTGAAAAGGTATTTTGCTGGTTTTCGTTCACATTGGAACCAAATGCTAAAGAGGAACTTCAAATATCCTTGGTTAAGTACTAAACATTTCTGAAATACATTTAAAGGTATTCACATGTAACCACACTTGAGTGTGACATTCAAGGCACTTCAGCTGTTCATGGGGCACCACGTTACATCCAGGTATTTTTCTGTCAGATGAATTATAAAAGGCTTTTTTTCTCCATATCAACCCAGTTCTTTTTACAATGAATCTCTGTCAGATTTGTTTCACCCCATGGCGGGGTGGCAGTGGGAAAGAACAGGAAGATAAAGGAGTCATTACTGCCAATAGGAGTTATTCCATTACTGGAGAGAAAAGACTGGATAATGAAATAAACCTACCTTCATCTCTTCCTTACAGAAGAAAGTATTTCAAGAAGATGTTACACTCTTCTCTGAAGAATAAGAAGCCTATTCAAACAAGTATTTTTGTTATATGGACTAAGTTACTGACTCCATATTGCAAAAGGGCAAGAACTGAAATAAGTATCAGGGAGGAAATCAGACATGTCTTTAACTCCACTTAACAAAGGTAAGCAAAAACCAGTGAAGTCTTGTGAAAAGCAAGAAATACCACAGACTTTTAGAGGAAGAGTTACTCAGAAACCAAAAAAACCAAACCCTGGACACTTGGAAGCAGAACACTTCCAAGGCGAGGCACAAAAACGTAGGATGCTCCCTTCCTCCCTACAAAGAACTTTCACCAGATAAGAACAGTCTTCTGCGTATCATTGATGAAGGACAACTCTGCTCAGTGTTTGTTTAGTAAATCCTAACCAGGATTACACCCCTCTCCTGCAGGGAGGAGGTCAGGGGGAAGAGAAAAGCGAACCATCTTCTCTGATGACGGTGTCCCAAAGAACCATCTTCTCCACATGCGAATGCACCTCCAGAAGCAGAGCCGAGATCAACTCAAGCCCACCCTGATCACATCCACTCGTCCTCCTTTTAAAGCCAAGGTCTGAAATGCAAGCCGAGTTTTTGTTTTGGTTTGGTTTTTTTCATCCTTGTGACAAAATAAAAGTGAGAAAGAAAAGAGGAGGGGTAGGGAAAGAATGTAAAAGCCTGACACTAAAATCGGCTCCCCATCAGCCTCGCGAAGTGCGAGCCAGCAGAGCCTCCTCCACACCGCAGGGTTTGCATGCAGCCGTGTGAGGTGTCTGAGAGCTGCCTGATGAATCGAATGGAGAGGGGAGCGAGGGAGAAAAGGGAGGGGAAGGGAAGGAACAACCTTTCTTTTCTCTGCTCTTCCTGGGGATCTGAAAGTTCCTCCTAACAGGCTGCTGGTCTTCTGGGGGCTTAGGCAGAGGGGGCGGCCCCCCGAGCACACCGCTGGGCGGCTGCTGCTGTTCATTTGCCGTCGAGATGCTGCTCCTGCGCTGGCTGCTGCTGCTGATGCTGAGGTTTGTGGGGACCTTGTCCTCTGCAACAGCAGCAGCCACCAGCAGCGCCTCCCCAGCGCTACCGCTCTCAGAGCGTCCGCCATTTTGTGTGGTGTCCTCAGCGGCTCCTGCTCTGTTACTCTCCACTCCGAGGACGCCCGCGCTGGTCTTCTCCGTCCGCTGATGCTGCTCCGGCTCCATCTCGCCGCCACTGCGGATCACGGCATCCGCCATTCCCTCCGGAGAACCGAGCCAGCGAGCCCAGCAGCCCGCGCCTTCTCTTCTCCCCAGCACAGCGCCCCTGCCCAGCACCAGCAGCGCCCGCGCCGCCCCGACTCCCCCTCC